>CANYBF010056643.1:0-10641 GCA_948192965.1 Dalechampia spathulata
GCGTTCGAGAACGCGTTATAGAAGTTAGCTACGGATAGAGACAAGATCATAGGCGTCAACGAGAGCTTGCTTGGATTAGAAGGTTTATGCTAAGTTTGTGTTAATGTTATTCTATTGATTTGTTATGGCTTCTATTGCCATTCTAGCAATCGAATGAGGTCTTTCAGGGAATGATCTCTTATGTTATGTTTGTAATGCGATTGTATTGATTGTTTGATGATTAAACATGAGGAATTGATGTTGAAGTCATGATTAGATGCATTGAAAGGCGAGAAATGAATAGAGAAAAGAGAAAAGATTGAGGAAGGATGAGTGCAGAGCTATGCTCTGGGCACGCTGGGTCAAATATGAAAAGAATTCCGTTAAGAAATCATATAGAAAATGCCCTCCCAAAAAGGGAGACGAGTCTCGAGACATACAGTAGGAAATGGGTGCATAGCACAAAATGTTTAATGCCCTCCTTCGGGAGATGAGTACCGGTACATACAGGGACCCAGTGTGTACGACAGGCAATGTGCACATTCAGGAAAACAAGAGTGAATGAGTGTAAGAGTGATTAATAGGAGCATTGGCATTGCATTGCATTTGATATGTATGTTATGGTTATGCTTATGTTCCTAATGTATTGCTCTGATATGTTTATGATGCTTGGTTGCATGATTATTTACTGATGTTTATTAGCACCACTGAGTTATACTCAGCGTTTATCATTTGATGAACGTAGGTTCAGAGCCCACAGGAGAGCAGCCCGAGAGGCGTTAGAGTTGTCAACAGAGAAGCACTTTCTCGAAGTGGTACGGAAGCGTTTGGCACTCTCCACCATGTTTTTGTAATAGGAGCTTGTACTAATCATACTGGCAGTAGTAGTTGTCGTAGTTAGTGGTCAACGGTTCATGTATACTTGTATATTATCCGTATGCTTTAATAAAATGAATGTTTGACTGTATGAACTTGTATTCTCCAAGGAAGAATGTATGTTTGAGTGAATGCATGCCACGCTAGCCACTATTTCACCACTAAGCTAGACTCGTGTACCCATACGAATGTCTAAAGGTTCAAAATAGGATGTATCCCTGGTAGGGTACGTGGCAGCTTTCCCAAGGGACGGTCGTTGCGTATGCTACGGGAGCATGTTCCTCCAGGTATGGGCTGGGGTGTGACAAAAGCACTACGAGTGCACATGTATAAATGATATAAAAACATGAGGGCATTCTCATAAAGATGATTAAATGATATGATATGAGAAACAAAGAAAAGAACATGGTTAATTGATATTCATAATACATTCTATATTTGCATTATTACATAATGAATTATATACAATAAAAGGAGCTTATGCTCACGAATAAAAAGGATCATGATTATGAAATGATGTATGCACTAAAATCGTGCCTATATGGATATGTACCTTGAATAGTGTGATATAGTATGGTATGATGGAAAATGATATTAAGGCATTTATAAATAAACATTGATAGCATTAATGCAATGGGTATAGTTATGATATACAATTATTAGAGTTTATGCTTATAAACAGTAAAGATATGACGAGAGTATGATGAAATTGTTATTGTTATTTATATGATAAAAGTTAATAGAGATAATAATTAGTATTACTAATTATCCTATGAATTACTAAAAGAAAGTAACGCATGACATAATGAGGATATGATATTTTAATGACGATAAGATGATATGCTATGATGAGGATGATATTAAAATAATGATGATATGATAAATTATGACACATATTAGTAATTATAGGAGTTAATTGTAGACTGAAAATAATTATGGCAATGATGATATAAGATTTAAACATATGATAAAACATTATTGATTATCAAGAACATTATGGTGAAATAATGTTATATGATTATAGTTTTCTAATGTTGATAACATGAGGATAAAAATATTATAGATAACTTAATTTCTGACAAATGAGTTATACTTATTAGTAGCATTGATATATTGAAGAAATATAGTATGATACAGACAAGTTGGCAATTTTTATGATTAAATAATATGAACATATTAGTGAAATATTTTACAGTAATGAAACAGTGGATATTGATATATAATAATTAATGAAATATATACGTTTCAAGATTTCTTTGCTTAAAAAGTAATTTTGAAAGAATTATTGATTTAAGGAAGATAAGTAATGAGAAGCATGACAAAGAAAATTGATATAGTATTGTTTCAATGAATTATGTTCTAAGTATTTCAGTGATTAAATAATGGTGGTTATTCGCAAGTGATACGTAGAAATAATATGCTAAATGTTTATATAATGAAGTTACAAATATGATGATTAAGATTTTTAAATCTGTTATATATATAACATATATTTTATTATATTCATGATTATAGCACCACTGAGTGAAATACTCAGCGTTCGTCATTTGATGAACACAGGTTAATGGATGATTGGATTGCAGGGATCCCAATATACCAATTCAGCAGGACTCTCTTTGATGGCGAGGACTTAGATCAGTTTAAGGTTGTTTAATAAAATAATGTTCAAAGTAGTAAATGCAAGTATATAATGTGAGATTAATATTTTAAATTGTTTCTGCAAACTTCAAATATAATATGAGTGTTATATATATATATATATATATATATATATATATAATGTTACATCCCTTATAGGATAATCAATGGTTTTCATTTAGTGAAAATCATTAATTATTCTACGGGAACATGTTGTATCACAAAAAGCATGACGAATAAAATGAGTTTAGTTGAAATGAAAGAAATATAATGATGAATAAATTGATGTATGATAAATAATATATTAGTTTAAATATATTTAATTATGTAAATATCTATGAATAATTAAGGATGTAAGTATACAAGTGTTTTTTCTGGTTTGGATAAATCTTGATAAAATTGACAGTCAACTTGTTAACTTCCTTAGTTTTTTTATATATTTTAAGTAAATCTAAATCATAAATTTTATTAATATTAATTTAGAATAACATAATTTTCATTTTCATATTTTAATCATTATTAATCTAAAATATATTTTTATAAAAAAATATGTATTACATAATAATAATAATAAATTAAAAAATAATAAATAATAAAAGCTATATTTTTTAAAATTAAAAAATTTCATTGTTTACAAACACCTAACTTATAAATTAATTTGACTAAATTTTTTGTTATATTTGTCACACCCCAGCCCATACCTGGAGGAACATGCTCCCGTAGCATACGCAACGACCGTCCATTGGGAAAGCCACCACGTACCCTACCAGAGATACATCCTATTTTCGACCTTTAGACATTCGTATGGGTACAACCTGCATTAGTGGTGAAACAATGCGTAGCGTGGCATACAATCAATCACACAAGCATCATTCCCTTGATACACCTTAATTGCAATCATGCATTCATACTCGACGCGGGCGTAACAATATTCTTTTGTTTACATACTTTTTTTTTATTGATAGTTTCAATATTTTCTTTAATTTATAAGTCATCTTTTAATACAACTATTTATAAGTTTTGAACACATGATTGTACAGAACTACGTCGTTTTAGATACATTAGCGGAAAACCTAAAGAGACCTGCCGAAAACCTAAAATAATAACTGACAATCCTTTGGTTCGCTTCACGGTTGTTACCGACCTACGCTCTCTTTCTCCCTCTTCTTCTTCCGTACAAAATATCCAAACCCTAACTCTCTCTATCTCTGCAGATCATTTTCTAAAATTTGTTATTATACTCCAAAACCCGCTCATTGAAATCTCGTCTCTTCACGGTGTTCGGATGTCACAGTTGTTGTGATTTTCATCTCTTACTTCAGTTCCAAGTCTCTCACTTACTGACAGGTATTGTTTAATTCACTTTCTTTGTTTTTTATTTTTGTTTTTTTAATTACTTCATCATTTGATTATTTTGTCTATTTTTTGAAAAATTATTATTGTTATTCTTTTTAATTTGTCATTTGTAAATTATCTAAGAATCACACCCAGGTTTTGCGGTTCTTTTTACTGTTTTCTCAGGAAGTTTTCTTTTTTTCTTTTCGGTTTTATCTGTTTCCTATTTCAGTGTATATGGTAGTTGTTAACTGCCTGCATGCTTATAATTGTGCCGCATGTATTGCCACCCTTTTGTTTTTAATATAATGTGGAAGATTGTTGAACCCAAGATATTAAATGTGCAGGAAATTTTCCCGCAATCTGTTTTCTGTATGTTAATGATGTCTTTCCTGTGGCAATTCAGATGGCCAGATGGGATGAAATCCTGTCCCTTCCAGTGCAAAACCCGCCAACTTTGGAATTTTCTGCCGATGATCTTGTATGGTCGAAGATTGAAGGTTGGCGTGACAATATAGATAGACTTGCTCTTATCCCTTTTGATAGAGTGGCTGATTTTGTAAGGGGTGAATCTGCAAATAAAGAGTGCCCAACAAGATTTCATGTTGAAGCAAGACGACGTCGTCCTCCAGAAACTTCTTACAAGCAAAAGGTTGATGGCATTCTTGAGTACATACTGTAAGTTGCTTTTATCTTAATTCAGTATTTTTTACTTCTTGTGCCTGGGACTGTGCTTTGAATTATTTTATCGGATAGGTATTGGTGTTCATTTGGTCCTGATGATCATCGGAAAGGTGGCATTGTACGTCCAAGTAGGACTACATATGTCCCGAAGAAGACAAAAGCCGGTCGGCCTAACACTAAGAGAGGGTGCACCTGCCACTTTATTGTGAAGCGTCTAACTGCTGAACCTTCTGTAGCATTAATCATATATAATCAGGACAAGCACGTAGATAAGAAAGGCTTACCATGCCATGGCCCACAGGACAAGAAGGCCGAAGGAACACGGGCTATGTATGCCCCATATATCTCTGATGAGCTTCGGCTTCGGGTGCTGTCCTTACTACATGTTGGGGTCTCTGTGGAGACTATAATGCAGAAACACAATGAATCCGTAGAGAGACAAGGAGGTCCATGTAATCGTGATGACCTCTTAACCCATAGGTATGTGCGGAGACAGGAGAGGAGCATCCGCCGATCTACTTACGAACTAGATATGGATGATGCTGTTAGTGTTAGCATGTGGGTAGAAAGTCACCAGAGTCATGTATTCTTTTATGAAGACTTTAGTGATTCAGATCCTTTTACTTTGGGTATACAGACAGAGTGGCAGTTGCAGCAAATGATTCGGTTTGGCAATCACAGTCTTTTGGCTTCTGGCTCACGGTTTGGGACTAATAAATTGAAGGTTTGTCATCTCTATTTGTGTTTAGTTGAGTCATTGTGAGTTTCTTGATGGATTTTAGATATTATTGAGGCTAACTATTTTTTTTCATTTAGTATCCTGTTCATAGTCTTGTGGTGTTCAACTCTGAGAAGAAAATCATTCCGGTAGCTTGGATAATAACACCAAGATCTGCTACTGCAGATGCACACAAATGGATGAGGGCACTTTACAATAGGGTTCGTACAAAAGACCCCACGTGGAAGTTAGCTGGGTTCATAGTGGATGATCCCTTAACAGACATCCTTGCGATTAGGTTGGCAGCTAACCTTTCACTTCTTTTTCAGTTTTAAGTTTTACATATCATGATATTGATGCAAGCTTCCAGGATACTCCTATGTGGTTAGTTGAAAAATTATTCCATGTTCGTCTTTTTGAGGTGATTTGTGTCTACATTTGTTTACATTCCATTCTGTTTGGTATTGTTTGTCCAAATTATTCAATCTTTTGAGAATTCTGATTTGAGTTAGCAGCCAAGCAGAAATCCTTGGCAAACTTTATGCTTAAAAGTAAATTTGTTTGTGCCAAATTAATGGTGGTTATTGTATTGGCTTTTCTATGTGATGTATGTTTTACTACTTTATAGGCAATGAAGTATTGGGGTGAATAACTATTATCATGTGGTTATGTCAGTTCAAGGATAATGAAGATTGTTTTAAAGTCTCAACTTTACTTGAGAGATGGCCTTAGTTATTATGTAATTAAGTATAGTTTTCCAGCTTTGGAACTCTGGTGCATAATTAAGGATAAACTTCTTACTCTTTTTTTCGATAGATGAGTACATGTCCAAATTTAAATGTGTTATTTCCATGTATGTTTTTATCAGGGATGTGTTTCAGTGCCCCGCACTAATATCTTTTTGGCGGGTCCGTCATGCATGGCATAAGAATTTACTAAAGAGATGCTCAGACTCTGAGATGCGCATCCAAATTTCAAGACAGCTTGGAGATATTATAGATGATATATGCAGAGGAAATGGAACTGTAGACTTATTTGAGATTTTTACCGAAGAATTTGTGGATACCTCTGATTTCATGGATTACTTCAAGGCTGTCTGGTATCCTAGGATAGGTTGATTGCCTTTTCTTTTATTGCTTAAATTAGTTAATCATGCACTGTGATGGAGTCAACATTTCTTCCTTCTAATATTTGAATTAATATTAATTGTTATGAACCAAGATTAATGAGCTAGTGATAAAGTTTGTTTTCATTTTTTCCATGTTCCTTGAAGCTGATAACACGTGAAATTTTCCCAATTGATGGCCCATTAATACTATTTGTTATAGAAATAGAGCTGCTTGTTATCATTATGGATAGTAATAGTGTATGACCAATGCTAAACATGTCAGTTTTTTTCTCTAAATGTCAAATTCTTTTGGCTCCATATCAACTCATAATTTGTTGTTATAGAAAAGATCAAATGGATTGCATGAATTTACTTGAATATTACTTTGATGGAATAGCGGAATGGGTCTTTGAATGACAGGTATATTTTGTAAATTAAAATAATTCTTTTTGTACCAGGGATCTGGGCAACTGCACTGAAAGCCCTTCCAGTGGCTAGCCAGGAGACGTGTGCTGCAATGGAGCTTTACCACAACCTATTAAAAGTGAGGTTGCTGAATGAGAAGGATTCGGGTGTTTATCGACGCACTGATTGGTTGGTAGACAAGTTAGGCACAAAAGTGCATTCCTATTTCTGGCTTGATGAGTATTCAGAAAAGGAAGATTTTACGAGATACTGGAAAGATGAGTGGGCCAGTGGCTTGACAGCTTGGCGCAAAGCATTAAATATTCCAGATAATGATGTTGTCATGGAACGTAAATGCGTGAAAGTTAATGATCAGCTTGATCGAGAGAAGGTTCATGTTGTCTGGAATCCAGGTTCAGATTTTTCTATTTGTGATTGTGGTTGGGCAGAAATGGGTTACTTGTGTGAGCACATTTTTAAAGTTAAAAAAATGTGTTTTGACAAAGGATATAAGAAGCCATCTATCAGTCTATTTCAGTATAACCGTGCTTTGATGGATATTCTGCACTGCCCACCTCATGATTCTTTGATTTGTGATCATGCTGTTTCTTTAGCAGTTGCCATACAAAAGGAACTAGATGCGCTAGTTGATTTGGATAGGATCAATGTTGCTTCTGATTCTGTTCAGAAACAAACTATGGAGGCAGGAGCTGTTCAAAATTCAGCATAACCTAACTCTTCCAAGTCAATCCATAATATTCAAGTGGTATTTGATTGGATGATTTAAATGATTTCAAAGCAGCCCATTTTACACTGTCGGTTGGCTTAAATTTGGATGATTGGTTACTGAAACCTGTTCCTGTTCATCATGTGCAGTACCCCTTATTATGGATTTTTGTCAAGATTTTATCTTATGCAAGCTGCCTCTGGTTGTTGCCTCTGATTTATTTCATGGAGTTGTATAGGGGCAAGTTGGATTCCGGCAAAATGACTGCATTGGATGGAATGTCAATTGAAGAGATCAATGGGTCCCCTCATGAGTGCCCACAGCGGATGGAGTCTAAAGTGCTGGAATTATTTGATCAATGAAGGTCTTCTTAGCATATTTTTGGTCCATATGAAAGTCGGTCCTATTTCAGAAGCAGCAGACAGGTTATGAAGTCTAACCTCATCAGGGTTTCACTTTGAAATGTGTGTATGGGCGGGTTGTCCCTCGCTTTAGCCTTTCTCTTGATTCAACTCGGAAAATTTTGGTTGTATTTACGGGTGAAGATTCTGATGGGCAGCCTGGAGTAGTTTCTTCCTTGTCGGATAATCTTAATCTATCAAAAGAGGCGTTCATGCAGATCATCCGGTTTGTAAATGTGACGCCAAATTGATACAGTGCGAGGACAGAAATAAGCTTTATCTCTCAAGGTTTGTAAGTATAGAGTATAGCCTTGTGTTTTGGGACTTGTCAACATTGATCACATAAATCCATGATATGGTTAATTAAGCATAATATTAAAAAAAATGTAATTTTTGTAGTTAGAATGGTGGGCTTTCCCCATAATGTACAATTTGGATTTTCAAGGTATTCTTATTAGTAGTTGCCAATTAAGAGAGAAAGTTATGTTGTCAATCAAAGAAACTTCATATTTGCTCAATAACATACAAAATAAATAAAGAAATAATAATAGGAAGTCAACTGATTAAGAATAGCTTTAGAAATTGATAGTGGTCCACGTGTAATTCTTTTTATTTTGCTGGGTGTAACATGTGAAATGTTACATGTATGTTTTGTCTTTGAAGGCAAAGATCTGTTATTCTGACATGTGAAGTTTGATTTCAATGCAGAATTAGCAAACACAAAGTCCAGTAGAAACTGGCTGAGATGTTTAAATAGGTATAATTCAGGCCGGTGCTGTTCTTTTCTTGGGATGCAGATGGAGAAATTAGTTGCATAAATATTTATTGGCCCATTGTCATGGCTTGTGTGGTTATAGCATACAAGCATCCGACGATTGAAGACATTTTTGTAATTTTTTGTCCAGCTGATTTTCTTTTCCTATGGCAAATACTGTTCCACAATATCTACACTCATGGATTTGGTTTCTTTGAAATCTCTTTCAAGGCTTGGGAATGTGACCTCGAATGCTTTGAGAAGCTTTCCAGCTGAAGAAACTGTGTTGAAAGGATCAGGAGTAATGCTTTGGAACATGACTTTATTTCAAAGCCTTCCAAACATGCTAGCACATGCACATGTATGCAACATATTCGAAAACAAACCGAAGATGTACAAGTCCTTAAATCCCACTCCATGCTTATAAATAACATGTTCAAAGTTTAAATTTTGTTTTTATTACTCTAAAAATTCAATTAAGCCCTTTTGATAAATAACCCTTTAATTTGTAAGTTTGGCTCAATTTAGTTCGTAAAACTACCCGTCACTATATGATAACGTGAATATTAATAGATATAAGTAAAAATATATTTAAAGTAAATAATAAGATAATTTATTATTTTATTCATACTGTAAAGAGTTTAAATTGAATTTTAATGATTATTAGTTACAATAATGTTCTTATCATATTTTAATATATATAATAATAGAAATTTATATTATGTATATAAAATATCTGAAATCCCTACAATTGCTGGCAACACGTGCGATTTATAGTGGTTCGGCTAACTCTTGCCTACGTTCACTTTCTCCTAAGTTTCAACTTAGGGTTCCACTAAAATCTCAATCAATTACAATAAAGGATTCATCAATGAATCCAATCCCCAGTGTTTTCAAGGTTTACACTCTAACTTTTACAATTTTAATCCTTACAAACAACTCAAATACAATAATCCCCAATGGATTAATCTCACACCAACCCCACAATGATTACAATAATACACAAAGAGCAAATGAGGAAACAAACTTAAAACTTATTTGTAATTGGTGAGAATAGCTCAAGAACAGATGCTCTGTGATTGTAGTTTCGTTAGCTAAAAAGATATGAAAGTAGTTTTAATGAAACTAGCCGTTTTTCAGACTTTAAAACCTAATTTCTAAGATGCGTACGGCCGTACAGTATTTGTATGCCCGTACGGATTCAAAACTAGCCGTTGGAAAATGCGAGGGAACTGTGGTACGGCCGTACCATCACTTGGTACACACGTACCAACCTAAGTTTCCTGACAAACAAATTTTCTTGCGAGTTTGCGTACAACCGTACCACCCATTAGTACGCCCGTACCGAAATAGGTTTACTGACAAACTAAATTCTTGCGAGTTAACGTACGGCCGTACCAACCAATGGTACGCCCGTACCAAAACAGGTTTACTGACAAACTAAATTCCTGCGAGTTAACTTACGACCGTACCAACCAATGGTACGCTCGTACCAAAATCAATGAAATATTACACACTTGGTACACCCAGCTGTGTGATCGTACCACTTCATATACAACAGTTGGTACACCCGTACCAAATACAAAAACACTTAGAAAATTGCAAATAACTTAAATTGACTCACACGTGATACAACACTCAAAACCTAGGGTCTAACATTCTCCCCCTTTTTGATGTTGGCAATCAATTTAAGTTTTAATTTGTAAAGTTCATTCAAAAGATATTTTGTTTTGAAATCATTTTAAAATATTGGAAATCTTCCCCTTTATTTTGGAATATAAGCCATACAATAAAAAATACAAACAAGGCATCAAATAACAACCAAAATACACAAAGATGAGATAAGCAAATAAATACAACTAAATAAACATCATCATATATATACATAGAAGATGATACAATATCCAAAAATAAACATACACTAAACAAACTACACCATAAGAGTCCTAAACATATAAACATATAATAAACTAAAAATCTCCCCCTTTGACAACATCAAAATAGAGATGATCACTC
>CANYBF010056644.1:0-14619 GCA_948192965.1 Dalechampia spathulata
ATAGTATGTGTATGTTGTAGCTAGTACCACTGAGTCTTTGACTCAGCGTTTGTCAATTGATGAACGCAGGTACCGAGCCTCCAGTAGAAGGCCCAGAGCAGTGATCGTTAGTGTCAGCGGAGGAGCGGTGGATTCCTAACCTCGAGGTGGTCTGAAGCAACAGAGCATTTTGTATTTTGTCTAGCATAGCGAGGCAGTATTGTATTGTAGTTTGTTGGCGGATTTGTACGGATTTTGTAATCAGAACCGTTGTATATTAATAAATATACTTTTGTATTTCAGTTTGTACATTCCTTTGAATGTATGTTTAATCCGGGGTTATGTTTGGTTCTGTTTACTGTTGTTACCGCCATACTACAGGGTTGTCCCCATACGACGTCTTTTTATTCATGTACAGGTATCCCTTGTAGTGTATACCACGGTTTTCCGTACGGGAGGTCGTGGTGTATGCTACGGGAGCATGTTCCTCCAGGTATGGGCTGGGGCGTGACAGCGTGTGTCTTATTATAAACTTTTCTTTAGAAATAATGAAATCATATCCAAATTGATTACTTAGATAATCAACAAAATTAAGAGCTAGTATTTAACTTATTATTGATCTTAGTGAATGATACCCTTGTAATATATTCAGGATTCGTACTCTTGTAATGATGTGAGTTCATAATAAGGAATATTAATTAACACTTGATAATATAATATCTAAATACATTGTGTTTTTATGCCAACAAATATTAATCTTTAAACTTCATTTTTTTCAATTGTTATTTTACTTTTTAATTTATCATTTCTGAAATAATTAAAAATCATACTAAATTGTTGTCAATTTTCTTTTCTTTAGATGAGTCACAAACAATGATTTATCAATTGCATAAAGATCTCTATGAATTTTTTTCGTATTGAATTATGCTTGTAGATATAAAAATTTAGAATATATTTCTAAATCAAGAAAAAAAAATTTCTAATTATGAAATTATTAGATTAAAATAATAATTTTATTCTAACAAATAAAAAATAAATATTTATAATAATTGGCATTATCATTATCTTTCTTACATGCTTAAGTTATCTCTTTTAGTCATATTTTCATGCATTTTAGGTGCATACCTTAGTATATTAGATAGTATTTCATGCACTTTATATCATTTCATATATCATACTCATATCTTATATACTTAGCATAATTTCATACATTTTCATACATATTTTACATAATTTTCATAGATATTTCATGTAGCCTATGAATTAGCTTTATTTAAATGGATTTTGCTAGCATATATTAAGTTTCTTAGGTGCTATTTTATAGTTAAATCATAGTTTTAGGTCTTAGAACTTTAATTTCCTGATTCAAGCCTAGAAAATAGGAATTTTTATAACACTGGTGAGTCATACATGACTCGTGTGTGCCATCCACGAGTCGTGTAAGACTCGGCCCCTTAGGATAAGCTCTTCTCCATCCATGTCGAGCCATCCATGACTCGTGTACCACTCGACCTTTTTAGTTTCCATTGTATAATTTCTTTGCGAGCCATCCATGAGTCTTGTATGCAACCCACGACTCGTGTACCACTCACCCTCTCCTTTTTTAGGTGCACTTCAATTCACTCAAACTCTATATGACTCGTGTATGCCATACATGACTCGTGTAGAGTAATTTATCTTGATTTTTCACTCTTTTTTATGGCCATTAGATCATGGAATGGAGGGAAAAGATGAATTAAGCAGTTAATAGAGGGAATAAGATATGGGCTTAGGTCTGAGAGGGGGCATTCACTCAGGGACGATTAGAAAATTAGGTTAGGATAGAATTAGGGTTTGAGGAAGATTGAGAGAAAACCTAGACAACTTGAGTATGTTTGTACTAATCCTTTATTTTTTATTCTGATTTCCTTTGAATAGATCTTCATCAAGACATTGAGAAGACAATCATCAAGAAAGAGAAGCAGAAGATTGGGAGCAGCAGTAGAAGAGTTAATCCAAGTTTCTCTTATCTCCATCTTATTCTAATTTAGCTTGAATATTAACTTATGGTTGTAGTTTATTTATTATTTATGTTGGTTTACTTATTTCAATTCTTAGTTATGACTTAATATAGTTGTAGGGATTGGAGGATGTTTGAACATATTTAATTTTTTTATTAGCAATTTATTTACCTCTTTATGTTCTTGAGTTATGATTCATGCTTATAATGTTTGATTGTTAGAACAGGCCCTTTTAACATGAAAACGTTGAACTAGTTTTATTAATCATATGGAAAGAAGGTTTAACTTAACCGAACAAACTTAAGAACACCGAATGATAACTACCTAGACATAGGAGTTAATTAATTTAGAGGCATAAAGTGTAGTAAATGAACTTAATTACTAAAGTTAATATTAACAGTCACAAAAATAAGGTGTTAGCTTAGCTTTAGTAGGTAAATATTCTTTTGAAAGAAAAAACTTTACATTAAAATACTGCTTTGAAGTTGGTAATTGAATTAATAATGAAAGGTTTATGTTTTGTTCATCATCGCCAATCTCTATGATTAATTATACATATGTATACTATATTAGTTGGTTACTAATTTAGTTAATTAAATAAACTTTATTTTATGTCTGGATATTGAATTGGCTAAGTAATCAATGAAATTGATGTCTAGTATTTGATTACCATTTTTCCCAGTGAATGATACCTTTATTCTGCATTTGCGACCCGTATTCTTGTGGTGGTGTAATTACAATCTAAGGATTATAAATGTAAAACTTGTTCATTTCTATTGCATATGAAAATAACTCTATTTATAAGTCAATAATTTATTAGATTAAATTATTGTTTGTTATTTTATGGATTATAAAATAATTTAATTTAACCTATAATTTAATTTGATTTAAAGTTCTATAATAGTTAATTAATGTTCTTATCTGATGGATTTGGATATTGTTTTAGATTGAAAAAAAAAGTTGTTGCTGACCTTGACTTTTCACCTACGTGCGTAATCTTAGGTTTTCATTGATTCGGCTTGGTACAGGTCCCCAATGTCAACCTCAATTTATGTACATGCCTTTTAAACTTCCTCTAAGTGTTCTAGGTATACAGAGCGCATTACATTTCGCCCGTACAAGGTAGAGCGCATAAACAGAACACACTATGCGTAATGCACATAGTCGGAAAAGACGTTTGGTTGGGAGCCTTCTCGGGACCAAATCTAAGATATACCATATTACACAATGTCTTAGAACATAAAATGACTCTTATTGGGCATGGGGCGCATGTCCCGATGCAACTACAATGGGCTCCATGTTACGGGTCAAAATGCTATGTGTGTAGCATGTAACACTACATGCTGCGCGCATAACCTAAAAATTTTCAAATCCCACATTGAAAATTAGATTTCCCAAACCCTAACACCTTCCACTATAAATATGAGCCTTGGGTTTGTGGAAAATGTCTGGAAATTACCTAAAAATGCCCAAACTCTACTAAAATTCACTCTCACTTAATTGAGTAATTTGTTTAGGATTTAAAGACTAATTAACTCTAGTTAAGCTCCTAAACACGTTTGGGGACCAAGATCTACGAAGAAAACCTACTGTGGTGAGTTAAAAATTCATTTTCTCTCCATTTTCTTATGATTTTTGCTATAGATCTATGAATTTTTGCTCGATTTCTTGATGATTGGCTTCAATCTTGTTTGTTTATTGATTGCTAATGCTTATTTATGATCTAAACAACTCATTTCTACCTTAGATCTGCCTAGATCTAAGTCAGATCTCGAGTTTTTACCAAAAAGCTTTGTTTTCCTTCTATTTTCTAAGCTATATGTACCATATATACACCTATGTGCACCACACATAGGCCTATATGTTGCGCATAAAGGTTCCAAAATTTCCAAAAAATCCTGATTTTCTTTTATTTTCGCTCGTTTCTTCACCCGATCTGATAAATCTAGCAACATTAAAGGCTTACCCATGCTTTTAGTGTTCTAGATCAATCAAATATTATTCAGATCTGATTAATTTTGGCTTCAAAATTAACTCTTCAAATTAAATACTTATTTAATTTGCTTCCTTGCGATTTAGACATTATTTCATGCTTAAATGACATAACATGCTTTGTTAAAGTTGCTGGAATTTGTCTATAGATCATGTTTTTGTAAAAAAAATTGGACTTTTGATGAAATTTGTCTACTATGTGTGCCACACATCTAGCTATGTGTGCCACACATCTAGCTATGTATGCCGCATATAGCCTATATGCTGCGCACATAGCTAGACATGCTGCGCACATCCTCTGTGAATTTTCCTAAAAATCATAATTTTCACTTGATTTTAAGCCCGGTTTGATGATTCCAATAACATTTGATGCTTGACAATAGCTCAAATGTATTGGATCTATCATAAATTAATCACATTTAATTAATTTTGGCCTCAAAATTAATTTTTATCGATTAAATGCCTATTTGACTCGTTAAAAATGTGATTTTCGATAAGATTGGATTCGATTGGTCGAGTTGCTATCTCTAATTGTTGTTTGTGTGATGTTAGCAATTTCCATTCGATATTCCATGATCGATTAAAAATAATTTTGCCTAAAATTATTTTTATTCATTTAATTTTCATGATCCGGCTCGTGTTAATTCGTTTGATTGTTGCATACAATGAATTGGACTTTGACTCTTAATTCATGCTTTCATATGACATAGAATTAGTCAAATAAGTCCTAATTCAGTTGCTACTAATGAATTTATTTATTTATATTGCATTTTTCACTCGTGCATTTTTTGCTCGTGTAACTCGAGGAGGAAAATTACCCGAAGAGGAAAGGATGTTACTTAACGTCCTAAAATGTTGTATACAGGAAGATTTTATGTAATAGGATAGCATTATCCCCTTATTTGGTGTAATTTAGCTTTAAATTCCCCCGTGTATCCCCTAATTCCTCGATCTCTTTCATCGGCCTTTAAGGATTTTAATTCATGGATGACTTTATTATATTTGCTAAAATATATACGTTATATCATGTCACATGCCACATCACACAGTTTTATAACATGCCATGCATATGCCATAAGTACGATCCAAATATGCCAATCCACCATATGCGCTATTTTTCATGTATACACCGATATACCATGCCAACTTGCCATGTCATACGTGCTATTTTTCATGTTATACACCAATATACCATGCTAATTTTGCATGTCATATGTCATTATGCTATACCATGTCATATGCCATGTTGTATGCCACGTCACATGCCACGATGTATGTCACATCATATGCCATGTCGTATGCCACGTCACATGCCAATTTACACATACATCACCATGCCATGTCATGCATATGCCATGTCATTATGCCATATCATGCATATGCCATGTCATTTTTACTATTTCATTATTATGTCATGTCATGTATATGTCATGTCATTTTATTATGTCATCACTTCACATGTCATGTATATTTCATGTCATCCAAATGCCATATAATATTATATGTCATTCTACGTGCAACTATACAACACCAAATCACATATCGCTTTGTGTGCTTACTTATACGCTTGCTTGTTTACTTGCTTAGGACAATTAATTCCAACTATAATGGTAAAATCGATTTTGGAAACCCATAGAAATAGATCTTCACCACTCGAACCCATCTCTAAAAGGTTTAACTAGCACTCATGCTATGGGTCGGTTGAACCAATGCGGAACCATCTGGTGGCAACTCCTTTACGACTCGTTCGAGTCCGTATCATTCCTCGAGGTAGCCCCTTAAGAAATCTACGCTTTCGTTCCAAGTGCGATCCTCGGTCCGTGAGCCTCGCTGCCTCATTCTGGGGGGCGGCTGAAACCGGTGCTCACAGTTGTATTCAAAATATCAATTAAGAGACTAAATATTGAAAGACGTGATGAAGTTTATAGTATTATGATGCTCGGTATTGATTAAGATCTTATAAAGCAAAATAATTAAGCATTATATGAAGATGCATTCATTATAAGTAGACTCTTATTATAATATTTCATTTTATTCATCCATATTGTTGAATAAAATAAAATTTTTTATTAATTTTCCAATTTATGAAATTTGATTTCTAGGATAAAGATTTTAATAACTAGCAAACATGTGAAAATGATGAATTCAAGATGATGGTATATCAATTATACAATCTATAAAATTTAAATATTTTCAAATTCTTTTTTAATATATAAGATTCCATATAAAAGAAAATGAAGTTAGCTCTTTGACTCATGGTAAAAGGAAAAATGATGAGAATATATCACCAAGAAAAGAACCAGAAGATAACTAAAATATACAACTTTCAAGCATCAAGTATGAAAATGAATAATTTATATAATTAATCTTTATAGCTTACTCGATTTAATTTACTTCACATATAAATAATAATTTTAAAATTAAATGTTTTATTTTACCAACTTAAACTACTTAATAAAGAAAAAAATGAATATTATTGATTTCCTAATAAAATACATTTCATTACTACATATAATTGAGTTAAACAAATAATCCCTTTTTTTCTATAGCTAAAGTGACTATTAAAATGAATTTATCAAATAATATTCAATTTAATAATTGGAATTTACATCAAATTCAATAAAATAATAAATTTTTATAATTTTCGAAGACTTCTAATACACTTGTTGAATCTTAAATTGAAGTTCGGTCGCAGAAAAAATACAACCCAACTCAAATTACAAAAACCATAAACCCTTGAGCTGATACCCGTGGCTCTATGTAGTACAAGTTTTCAATTCCCTCCAACAATGGTGTGGGCTCTGTTTCCCGCCGATCCTCTCTCTGGTCAATTTCACTCTCACCTTTTCGTCTTCATCCTTTTATTTACTTCATTTTAATTTTATGGTTTTTTCTATTAATATCTTCATTGATTTTCATATTCTCTTCGGAGTTTTGTTTTTTATGTGTTAACATTGTGTGTTCGATTGTTGTGACAGGTGAAGATAAATATTATATCTTTAAGAAAGGAACTTACAAAGTTGGTAGAAAAGGTAACTCCATAAACCGCTTTGTGAGTTTATTCATCTCCCTATTTTTTTTTAAAGAAAATTTTACAGTTTTGTTTCTCTTTTGTTATCTTATTAACTTGTTTATGTGTGTGTGTGTGTGTGTGTGTATGTAAATTGATACCAATTGTGTTTCAGTCTAAATTAATTGCATTGTTTGCACGTTGATCACATAAGAAATAAGGAGTTCTATTTCTTTTAATTTTATGATTTATAAAATTTAATCTTTTTATGAAATTACAGCAAGTTAGGTTTTATTCTATTAGTCCTAATTTCATAATGATTTGATTACTTAATATGATTGGGAATAAAGTTCAATTTCGATTCTTATAGGTTGTGATGTAATTATTAATAAAGACAAAGGAGTTTCTCGCATCCATGCGGAGATAGTTGTTGATGAAATGATAGCATTGAACCTTATGCATAGCAATTCTGATTTGGCTTCCAGAGTTAGAATCAGAGATTGTTCTAAGTATGGGACATTCATTAATAAGCATCTGGAATCAAAGTTAAAGGTTCATGAATGTACAAACAAAGAAACAACCTTAAATGATGGGGATATGGTCTCTTTTGGAACTGGTAATGCAACATACAGGTAATACAAATCTTTAATCTTTTCTCAAATGTTATCATTTTGGTTTTCTTTGTTTTTCTTTAGTTTACTCTAACAGTGTTTCTTTGTGTTCTTGAGTTCAAGCGGAAATAAGTTCTGTAGATTAAGTATAGATAATGCAATGTGTAAATAGTTTCAAATCTGTAAAAATCATAAAGGAAGGACATGCACTGCCACATTACACTCCAATTCATACGTCGCTATTCTTTTGAACTGAAATTTGCAGGTTTTCTTTCATTCCGCTTATATTTTTTATCTGCTGCACCAAACCTGTTCAAATGAGCAACACCATTCGAGACAAAGTTTCATTTATAGGTTAGTAAGAAACATATGGTTGTCCATTTGTTTTTTATACATGGAATTTGGCTTGGCTTTTTTGTTAAAATAAAACTGCATTCTTTGAGTTATAGGCTTTGAAACTCCGTGTCAGTTAAAAGAAAGCAAAGAGGTTAGTTTTAGTGGTGCTTTATTATCATTTATGATCAGTGTTCATGACAGCTGATAGGGCTAAATTGTTGCTATACTGACCAGTAAAATTGTAGAGCTGCTATCAGTAATAGGAATGTGCTTGTGATTTGAGTGATAAATTCATACAACACTGCCATATGAGGCAAAGTTTATGAACTTAAAAAAAAAAATTATGTCAAGAAAAGCCAATTGGAATAGTTCGAATACTACATGCTTCATAGTTTTAGTTGGCATAACAACGGATATGCTCTGACATGCTATTAATACCATATATTTACTCATTTTAATTGTTTTCTTTTTCCCTTAAAAATGCTTATTTATGCCCAAGATTTCATACTTTTGATCAGAGCTTAGACTATCATGCTGCTTTGTTGAATTTTTAACAAACTATTTTTTCTATATCTCAGGTGCTCATATCACTCACCAAATGAGTAAAGAGTGCACACATGTACTTATGGAGCAGCAAATGCCTGTAAAAAAAGATATTATTGATGCTGTTGTAGCCAGAAAACCCATTGTTCTTTGGAATTGGATCGAGGTATATGGTGAAAACTTCATACTTTTCTTCTTAGCTATGTTGAAGCTTAAAATCTTGTTCCGAGCTGATTTGATAATGTTAACAGAGTCATGGATTTAATGGTAGGACGAAGGTTTTCAAGGCAATATCTAAGAGTTTTCACAAGACATCTTCCTTGTTTTAGCTTAGCGATGTTTAAGCTATTAACCATTTCTTGTTTGGCTCATCTCTTTGTGGTTTTATATGCCAAACTGCATTTTCCCCAGTTTAATTGGAAAAAAAAAAAGAGGAATTAAGATGAAATGTTGGAGCTTGGGTATTACCTATGGATATATGCCAATATCTGAAATAACTTTAATAATTCTATTACAATGTTTAATTTTTTCCTATTTAAAAGAGGAGCTTCCAATTTCAATCCAAGAGACCTTTGTTTTACTTGCACTAGCAGATATACTTGGGCATATAGATTAAAAATGAAACATAAAATCTTCTATTATCTTTCTATATGCTTTAATGGTTGCTGCTGCATTATTTTAGCTGGTTGCAGAATCAGGCATTGGTTCAGAAATTCCCAGTTGGAGTTCGTAAGTGTCTTTGTGTTTATTAAGTTCTATTTGGTTTAGCTATTTATAATACTCAATAGCTAATAATTGATGTTGGTGGCTGATAATTGTTTAAATAATGGTAAAATTTTATTTGCTCTTGTTGTTGAAATGTAAAATGACTATTAAAGGTATATATTATATTAATTTTTTTATTATATTTCTTTAATTATAAATAATTTTAATTTATTTATGATTATTAAATAATTAAATTTAAAAATTGTATGTAACTATTGAGAAAATGATAATAAATTTAATTTATATATTTTAAAATTGTAGATACTATTTTATAGTTGTATGATATTTAAATTTTAATAATTTCACATTTTTTGTTTTAAAATTTTTATATGTTAATTATAACTAATAAATAATTTTAATTTATTCTTATTTTTATTTTCTTGTGAAGCACAAAAATATTGTGGTATCAATTTTAATTTCAAATAATTATTAATTTCTATTTTTTAAGAAGGATAGTATAGTCCGAAAAGGAAAAAAAAATGAAATAAAAAATACCAAAATAGAGCTTTTTAGTTGTTGAAACAACTACTGGTTCTTGTTTATTAAACGTCAGCAAACATGCTAGGGTACTTGTTGGGAGTCAAAAAGTTAATAGCCATCTCCCAATAGTTAAACCAAACACTCCCTTAATAATTGTTACTTTTGTGCAATCTCTTTTTATATCTATAGTGGAGCTGATAAATTTGTCTTTTTTCCCCATTCTTAGCTATTTTCCAACATTAATGATGGAAGGAGAACCAGTCAAAGTTGTGGACTCTGTTACTCGATCAAACTGTTTGAAAGGATACACCTGTCTGCTGGAATCCTCAAATATGGTGATTCACAAACTCCATATTGCCATGAGAAGATACTTTTTTCTACTGAATTTTTAAACTACTTTCTTTTTTTTTCATAGTGATGGAACCATGGAAAGAAAGTGTTCAGATGTAGTATATGATTTCTAAACAGTCATGGACAGGATGATTATTTATTCTTGGTGTTCTTTTCTCGCAGTATAAGTTTGGGGACAGTTTGGAGGAATTGCTGGAAGTAGGGGGTGCAAATATTCTTTTCATGGAGGAATTTTGTTCAAGTAGCCAAGTACGTGCTTCAAGCACTTTATTTATGTATTGATTTCTGTTTTTTGCTTAGCATTTAGCAAAAAACTTTTAAACTCATATCAAGTAAGCCTTAGCTCCAAATTAGGGGGGTCTGTTATGCAGTGAGAATATCCATTGAGCAAAAGAATGTGGTCAGTTATGCAGTGAGAATATCTATTGAGCAAGGAATGAATTGTGTCATTGAAATCCATTCTAGGGATGGCATCTGTAGTTACTAAACAAGAGGGATGGATCCGGTTAACTTCAGTAGATCACCTGGCTGCTCAATTAAAATGAACTTAATCTAATTATAAATTTTATCGTAGTACAATGGTAGTTTTGTTGATATTTTTTCTTTATTTTCTATGATATGCATGTTAATCTCTAGCATTTTCTTAGTGATACTTGTAAGAGTTCAGGCTTTGATATACATTTTATTATTCATCTATGTTACTTATTTTAACTCTACAAAACGTTTGCTCAGAAGTTAAGATGTTAAACATGACATGAGTTTATGGGCATGTTTGTTTTGTTAACACATTGAAAATAAAACCCTTGCCTTTCTTGACTCATGATGGATGGTGACCGAGTACCTGGTCTAACTTCTTAAAATTATTCAGACGCTTCAGGTTTTAAGGTTTTTTTTTTTTTTTTTTAATTTCCCTTGTTTGTTGGTTATAGTCTTTATCCAGAATAGAGATAGAGGTGGTGTGAATAACATTCAAGGGATGCCATATATGATGCTAAGTCCTGGATTGTTAACATATTGGATGTTTGCATCAATTGCTGTGTCCTTTTGTCAAGTTCTTGCATGGCAGGTTTTGTTTAATTTGATGTGTGGCTCCAGTTCTTTCCTCTTTTCAAAAAAAAAAAAAATGTTTACACTAAATTGAGAATATAAGTGCCCTTTTCTCTTTTGGAACAGTTACTGAATTAGAATATTTTATTGCATTAACTAATTACCATGACATCTCATAATGGTGGAAAATCTAGTCTCATCGAGACCTGAGGGATTGTAATATTCCAATGGGTTGCAATCAATTAATAATTTTCATGATGAGCCCTTGTGACTGAGCTGTTGTACGTCTTGCATGAAATTATCCATATTTGGCTGGTTTATCTTCTAACATTCAGGTGAATAACTTCCTGCAGGGTGTAGATTGTAAAGAAAATTCCCGAATGGTCTGTGTTATACCTCAAGGATCACCTGACAAGTTTGGGCGTTTCAGCAAATTGAGTTCATTGTTTAGAGTGAATGAAGTGGATCTGTTATGTGCTGTTATATCTGGACATTTAGATTTATCTAAGCTGATGCTACCAACTGGTAGGTATTATTTTTTTGAGGATATAATAGCACATTTAGATTTATCTAAGCTGATGCTACCAACTGGTAGGTATTATGTTTTTTGAGGATTATTGCGTGTAGTGTTTCTTGGTAATCGGAAGGAAGATCTGATAACAGTATTATGCCATTCAAGTTTCTAGGAGAGAGACGTTTAGATTTGTCTAAGCTGATGCTATCAACTTGTAGGTATTATTATCTAAGGACTATTGCGTTTATGTGGTGTTTCTTAGAATGGGAATATCTGAAAGGGTATTCAAGTTTCTAAGCTCTCTGTACTTTGACTGGATCCATCTTGCTACTGTAGAACGGCTTTTGTGTTTTCTGGTGGATTTTGTTGGGGAACAAGCTAATTTTTATAGCTGAAGTTCCTTGTCCTGGTCTCTACTATTATGGTTTCAACTTAGCAAATGTCTTAGCTTATCTTGTTCTTGAAAATCACAGTGCAGGGAATCATGGCTCGTACAATTACTAATAGTGATTTACTGTCTTTTCCTTGCATTGATTTTTATGCTATGAACTTATTTCAGAGATCTATCGAGTCATGCATTTTCTAAGTGTAATTTAACTGGCTTTTCCTTGCATGGGTTTATTTTATATCATTCTTTGGTTGCTTTGCATAGGAAATATAAATGCCTTTTAAAATCTATGGGCATATTCTGCGTTTTCCTAATCATTCCTAGTAATCTAGCCTGTTATGTGTCCTTATGCAGTGGTGATTTCATCTTCATGCTCCACTGATGAAACAATAGTCGCGGATTCTGAAGAAGTGGAAACAACATCAACTTATGCCACTACCAATATTTGCAGTGAAGCAACTAAACCTGAGAACAAAGTGGAAAAATCCCCAGCCCCCCAAAAAGAAGAAACATCCCCCATTCAGCAGCCTCCTATTAAATTGGACAGTGCTCGTCCATTGAGCTCTATGGAATATAATGGTGGGATGAGGACAAAAAAGGAGATGCTGGATGGGCCTGAAAATGCTAATTCTGATGTTATTTACAGCCAAGATTTAGTTATTAGAGACTGGCATTTACCTGCCTCAATCAATTCTGCTAGAAATGATGGAGTCTTGGATTTTAAGCGCTTCAAAAAGGTAATTGAATTTTTCGTTATTATTTTATTTTTTTTTCAAAGTAATGATCTTAGTTTTTACGTGTCATGCATATTGCCATTACCGGGATTTTCCAAGACTCTTTTAAATGTTGTTTTCAAGGATTTTGATCTATTTATCGGTGTAATATATTACTGTTTTTTCTTCCATTATTTATTTTGCCTTCCATGCCACTAGTGTAATTGTGAGATCTTGGTAACAAGCCATCCAAGCTTAAATTGATTCTACCAGTAAGAAAAATTTAAGAACTGTTAATCTTGTTTGTGATATTCTGGTCTTGCAACCTTCCTTAATTCACATTCTACTTTATTCCAACACAGAAACATTATCAGTCAGGGAATAGCTTCAACAACCTAATTCCATTCTCGAAATATCCATACAAGTAAGGCCCCTTTCCCCGAAACAAAAAGAACATCGTCTTATGGAACATCTAGGTCATCATGCTTATTTGTTGGCATTTCATGACAGAGATTCTGACTACGGTAATCAGGAGACGATAGATTCTGTGAAACAAGAGAAAAAGCGGAAACAGATGGAAGCTATTGCAGAGGACTTATTCAACAATGAAAAGGTGAGTAACATGTTTATCGGCCCTCTTCATAAATTTAACAATTAAAGGCTGAGAGGTGCAATCAGATTTCAGCCAACCAAACTGTAAGGTATATATGATGAAAATTTGCTGCCTAAAATTACAGGGAAGGCGACGTGGTGTGGCAGGCTCTCTTCGTTCAATTCTTTCTCATGGTTAAACAAAATAGGAAGGGCAAATGGTTGATCATCTCATGTCCCACTCTCTATTTGCCAGTTGAATTATACTCTTTATCTTTTCCACCCGATTTACTTTTGATTCAGCTGCACTTTGAACAGAGGCTGACCTATAATCTTTGCGGGGGATTGCTCTTCTTATATGTACATATATGTTCAAGACGAAAAACTGAAGTGCTCAACTGTTGAAAGATCAATCAGTCATTCAGTTACATTTTTGCATCTCAAATGTCTTGGCCTGGGCTACCAGCTTGTTTAATGGATTTCTTGAGCCCTCTATACGTGGATGATGGTAACTGCTCTGGATTGTTATTTTGTTTTTGTTTCTTTTTCTTATTTATCATCAATGGAAGTTTCTTTCGGTTTAATACATGCTCAGAACAAAATTGTCCAAGGAATCTCGATATCCGGATCAAGAGAATGCAAGTAGATAATAAATTCATTTTATACCTATATCATTCTATTCTATTCTATTCTTTGTTCTTTTAAAAAGTTCATCTTGGGTTCTGTTCGCACACGAATGCAAATATAAAATAAATCCCGAAAATGCAGTAACGGGTATCGTCCACAAGGATTGAGGGAGTCAAACACTAGCTAAAGGCTACTAAACAGTCTAAGACAATTAAATTGAAGTGAAGTCGAATCAGGATTAAAGATGCGAATAATGAGCAAGTTATTTAAATGGTTAAATGAATAAAACTGATAATTAAGTGTAAGAATTAATGAAAACAGTAGCAGTAAAATAAATAAAAGCAGCAGAGTAAATAACAGTGGCAAAATAACAGCAACCAACAATTCTTAATGGAACTAGTCACAACTGGGAATGGGAAATAGCAGAACAGTAATCAGCAAAATACAAAACTAACAATGCAGTAGTGAAAATAGTATAAATTAGCAGCAAAAGTACCAATGAAAATAAAAACAACAGCAGCAGAATCATGAAATAACAAAACAGTAAAATATAAACTGATAGAGCAAAAGTAAACTACAGCTACAGGCAATAAAACAAACAGCAGAAATAAATAGTGAAATAATGAGGGAATCAGTAGCAGAAGATGGGATAACAAAGCAGAGATAAAAAAA
>CANYBF010056757.1:0-12381 GCA_948192965.1 Dalechampia spathulata
GGCAAAGGTTTGGTAATGCAATAGCATTACATCATTTAATATCATCAAATAATTATGCATTCTACATGTCAAGTACATAAGCATTTAAATAGAATCATAACATATCATGACATGGTGGAATAAGGAGAAAGGAATGGAAAAATTGATATATGAAAAAGGCTAAATGATTATACTGGGCACAATGATATAAATTCCTATGGGAATGAAATAATATGCTATCATGATATGAAGGAAATAGAATTGAAAAGCAATATGTGAAATGAGCTTATATATATACAGAATTAAAGTTATGTTATAATGAAAGACCTAGTAAATGCACATTTAAATGAAATGATGGATCAAGGAATAAGAGGGAGAATGCTTAGCATAAATGCATTTTCATCAAATGTGCACTGTTTATAATTCATGAATATGATGCATTAACTTCATATGAATATTTAATATGGTTGGAATTGCATCATATTTTAAAATGATCATGTTAAATGGATTATTTATATTTGGCATGGAATACAAAATGAAATAGACATGCTATTTTGCATTAATGACATAATGTTACTTGACATTATTGTATTATGAAATATGAGTGTCATAGATCTTTAAATGTTATGATTAATAAATCATATGATTAATTGTATTACATGTTATAACTAGTACCACTGAGTTTTATACTCAGCATTTGTCAATTGATAAACGCAGGATCAAGTAAGATCGCTAAACTGGAACGTTAGAAGTAGTAGCTGGACAAACTAATTGAGTGTTGGTAATGATGAACTTTTCGGACTTCTATTTATGAAATAATTATGCAACTATTAAATAAGAACTATAGCAGTACTTTAAATATTGGTTTATTATAATCATATAATAATGTGAATAACTATAACATTAAAGTGGTAAAGACTTAAATAATGAATGTATGATAAACCAGGGACAGTTATCTAATGTAGATATAAAAAAAATTTTCGCACTTATTTAAGAATGTATGGAATCCTTTGTAGGATGATTACTGATTTTGTTTAATAGAAATTAGTAATCATTCTACAGGAGCATGTTACATAGCCGAAAGATGTGACATCTAAGAAGATGTAGAATCCAACAATAAACCTTATACTAATAGAACATGAAGCCTAGTCTAAATCATAAAAGATTCATAGTTTCAAGTTATTCTCTTAAAGAAAAAAATATACCTTTAATGGTTGTTTCCTTTAAATACCTAACCAAATGAACAATTGTATCTAATGTGGTTATCATAGATTTTATATAAATTGGCTTAATTATTGTGTTACATATGAAATATATGATCTAATGAGACATAAACATAATAATCTACATATTATATGCCTATATTTTTAAAATTAAGTAAAAGTAATCCATTTTCATTTTCAAGTTTGAGATTTTTTTATGCATTAAATTCCTTATTAGTTTAACAAGCTCTAACTTCATATCTCTCAGTATGTCTAAGATATATTTTTGTTAGCTTAAAACTATCCCTTCTTTTAAGCCAGTTATTTCAAGACCTAGAAAATACTTTGCATGGCCTAAATCCTTAATTATAAATTACTCATCTAGATAAGTCTTTAATTCTCAAATTAAATTTTTATTTTTCTCTATACTTAACAATAAAAAAATTAAATTATCAAAAATTCTATTGATGAATAAGCAATGAACATGAGTTAATTATTGAAAACTAAGCACTTTATAACTTCTTTCTTAATTATTTGTTCCATTATCTTCTAGCTAATTTCTTCCCATAAAAGGTTTTTAATTAATTTGCAAACTTATCATTCTTTTGTAACTTGATATCCATTTAATTTGTGCATGTAAATCTCCTCTTCTAGGTAATAATGGAGGTAAAGGTTTTTTTATATCAAGCTGGTAAAATAGCTATTCATATCTTGCTACAATAACTAAAAATAATCCATTATCACAAATTTTGCTACTAATGATAAATTATCATGGTAATTAATTCCTGTTAATTGATTATATCTTTTCATAATAACTATAACATTGTACTTGTTAATGGTTCCATTTAGTTTGTATTTGACCTTGTGCATCAATTTTGATGTAACAACTATCTTCCCCTTTAGAAGTGTTATAAGTATCTAGGTGTTAATTCTTTCTAAAGTATCTAATTCATTTTGCATAATAATTACCCAACTATTACTCTTTTTAGCTTCATGATAAGAATATGGCTTATATGTAATAGAAACATTTAACATAAATTACATATAATCATTATTATAATATGCAAGGTAAAATCTAAATAATGGGTAGATATCTGTATTAATAGTACTAATGGGTGTAACTTCAAGGTGAGCATTGCTTACTTATGTTATAAAATCATTTAGCCATGCAAGTTTGCTTAACACTCATGCATTATGTCTTATAGGTGTTATAATAATTTCTTAAACATGTTATGATTTTGATTGTTCATCTGGCAAGCTGGGTTATCTCTTAGGTATGGCTTTTTACCTATTGTTTATGGAATTACAATAAAGTTATTTGGAATAAATTTTTTCTTAATGTATGGTGTTGGACCTTGGGGTCCTTGATCTTAGTTTTTGATATTAATAAACTATGTTTATGTTATTAATAAAATATGTTGGCCCCATGTTTATTGATTTTAATGTTTACAAATAATTCATTTAGCATTTGATATATTTTATGAATTTTCAGGGTGTGTATAATCATACCACTAATTGGTACGAGCGTACCAAGAGTGTTTGATCATTTCTATTTGAGTTTACATTTTTGATAGAAGGTTTATTATGGGTGTACCAATTATCATGTATGGCCATACCATAGCCACTGTCCCAATTAGCATTTAGGATTTTAGAAGCCGTACAATTGTACCACCTGCATGTATGGCCGTTTGCCTACTGAAAATGGCATTTTTAGCATTGTTTTAAAATATTCTAAAATGGTTCTTTTTGCAAAATTACACCTCTAATAGTATTTGAACTTAGAGAGAGTATTTATACTTGGTTTCTTGCATTTACAAGTAAGTAATTATTTCTCTAAACTCTTTAATCATAAATCTCTTTTTATTTGCTCATGAAATTATGTTGCTCTTATTCTTGATTTTGGGGTATTTGATGAGAGCTTATGTATTGAGTAAAATTAGTGTAATTGAGATCGTTTCTCAGTGAGATTAATTATTATAAAGGTTTATATGTGAGCCTTAAAAATGCATTGTAGGGGTTTTAATGTGAGCCTTGAGAAAACACTAGGGTTTGGTTCTTGGGTTGAAGAATCATATTTGTAATCTTAAGATTGATTAGTGAAAACTCAAAGTAGGTTGCATGAGTAAGTGGATGTAGGCATTTGTTAGCTGAACTACTATAAATTTCTTATGTTATATATTTGATTCTCTCTAGTTCTTGATTAACTTGTGTGTTGCCTCTTGGGATTTCAATTAGTATCAGAGCTTGGACTCTATCTTTTAAGAATTAACATTCTTAGAGTTAAAATTAAATGATAACATATTATCTAGAGAGTCAATCTTACACAAAACCCCTTTTCTTTGATGGTATAGATTACTCTTATTGGAAATATCGAATGAAAATATTTTTGAAAAGTGATGGAGTTGATTTGTAGAGCTTAATTGAAAGTGATTATATTCCTCCTACAATTATAATTGAAGGTATTTCCATATTAAAGCCTAAGAATGATTGGAATAATGAAGAGAAGAAGGCTAATGGTAGGAATAAATAGGCTATGAATATATTATATTGTGCCATTAGTAGGGAAGATTATAGGAGAGTGTCTTATTGCATGACAGCCAAAAAAATTTAGGATGCTTTGGAGATACATCATGAGAGCACAAATCAAGTGAAGATTAAGAAACTTCAACTTTTAACTCATGAGTATTAGTTTTTCACTATGAGGCAAAATAAGAGTATATCGGAGATGTACAATAGGCTTATAGTGATTACTAATGGTTTAATAAAGCTTGTAGGGAGGACATCAATAACAAGATTCTTAGAATTCTTCCAAAGAAGGATTGAGAAGTAGGGGTTACTTCTATTGAGGAGGCCAATGATTTATCTACTCTTTCAATTGATGTGCTTTTAGGAAAGCTCCTTACTCATGAGATCACATTGAGGTAAGACATTGAACAAGATAAAAGAAAAAAAAAAGAAACATTGCTCTCAAAGTCATCAAGGAAGTAAGTGAGAAAGAAGAATCTACAAGTGAAGAAGATATTAAAGGTGAAATTGCTCTTCTTATTAAAAGAGTAAGAGATCTTGTTTTGAAGAAGGAGAAGCTTAAGATAAATTCCAATATATCATTTGAAGCAAAAGAAGATCAATATTGGAAAATTCAAGTGATTTGCTATAAATGCAATAAGAGAGGGCATATAAAAAGTGAATGCCTTAGATTGAAGAGAACATTAAAGCCATCCAAGAAGAAAGTATTTAAAGCTACTTGGAATGATGAGAGCAAATTGGATAATGAAATCTTAGTTGGAGAGTATGTTGCTAGCTTTGCTTCATAACAATAGAGGATGAAGAAGCATTTAATAAGGTAAGCTCTTCTAACCAATCTCTTAATTATGAGGTTGATGATGAGGTGAGTGCCTTAAAGGTACTTCTTATTAAATGTGAGCAATTGGCTAGGAAATATAAAGAACTTAACTTTGACAAATGAGATTGGTTGCTTGAAAATGGAAATAGATGCTTTAACCTTTTCTAAAAAGGATTTTAAAAACTCATTTGAAAACGTTTCAAATATTTTAATGTTAAATGAGTCCTTGAAAAAGGAAAATGAAGATTTGTGTTTGAAAAATGAGAATTTGAAAAGAGAAAATGAGTTTTTAAAAGAAAACCTTTTAAAATTTGAAATGGGTGGCATTAAATTTGATAGTATTTTTAAATACCAAAAGCTTAAATTTGATAGAAAAGGTATTGGTTATGACTAAAACAACCCCTCTTCATTAAAAGGCCCCAAATTTCTCCAAGCTACTCCTATAAAGGAGGTTGCTAAGAGAGATGAAAGTAAAAGAGTTGAAAATTCTAATGCTAAGAGGTTTAAGGCCTCAATTAGAAGTCAATTGTATAAGAATTGCAATTGTGGGGTAAGATACTCTAATGTGAAATCTAAAAAGGGAAACTTGCATTCTAATGCTAAAGTGAAAAAAGACATGAGAATTAGATAAATAAGAGTCCATTCATATAGACCAAGAAGTTGGAAGTCTAAAATTTTCCTTGGTCATTGTCATGATTATGACAAGTTTAACCATTCAAACTATAATTGTTATATAAGGTTAAGTCATTTGGGATATATTCCAAATGACTCATATGAAACTAACCCCCATAGACCCAAATACATTTGGGTACCAAAAGTGAATTGAAGTTATTTTATAGGTTTGCTTGAAGTTCACAAGAAGGAATTGGGTAGATATTCAAGCAACACGATAAAATGAAACCTCTTTTGCATTAGTGAATTGAAGAATGAAGGAATGAGGCTATTCAACTCTTAGGAGGAGTTTTAGAGCTTTATGTTTTTATGTTATATTTCTCAGATTGTTATGTATGTTGATATCACATGTATTGATTATGTTTATGCTTGTTTAAGTTGATTGAATTTGGTTGATGATGATTTTTTTTATTTGGTATTGATTATGTTTGAACTTGGTTTTTATTTTGCTCAATTTATTTGAAATTGATCTTTAAGCATTGTTTTCAAAAACATCTTCATGTATGGATTGATATGATATGTATGAAGACATATATTTGAATTTGAAATTGGTAGCATATATTTCATATACTTCAATAATTGAGTTTGACTTGTTTTCTTTTTGATATAGCCAAAGGGGGAGAAGTATGATGAAATGACTTTTATGAAAATTTGTATTTGTTGGTGTTATTGGCTATGTTTAATCAAAACTAAGCTTATTAATTACTCCTCTTGCATTGTGGATAATGCATGGTTAAGGGGAAGTTTGAATTACAATGTTGCACTTTGTTAGGGGGAGCTAATTTTGATTAAAAAGCCATTTGGGGTTTGTTAACATCAAAAAGGGGGAGATTGTTGGACCTTGGAGTCCTTGATCTTAGTTTTTGATGTTAACAAATCATGTTTATATTATTAATAAAATGTGTTGGTCTCATGTTTATTGATTTTAATGTTTATAAGCAATTCATTTAGCATTTGACATGTTTTATAAATTTTCAAAGTGTGTACAGTTAGGGGTGTAAATGAGTCAAGCCATTAGTGAGCTACCCAATAAAAACTCATTCGCGCTCGTTCATTAAGCTAAATGAGTCGAGGTCAAGCTTGATTTTGAAACTCATTTTGTAAAGGAGCCGAGCTTGAGCTCATTGATACTTGATTCATGTAAGCTCATGAGCTGGTTCGTTTATGAGTTCGTGAGCAGGCTTATTTATGAGTTCATGAGTTGACTTGTTTATGAGCTCATGAACCAACTCATTTGTGAGCTCATGAAACAATTCATTTATAAGTTCATGAGCTAGCTTATTTATGAGCTCATGAGCCGATTCATTTATGAGCCCATAAATAGGCTTGTTTGTGAGCTCGTGAAAAGACTTGTTTATAAGTTCGTGAGTTAGCTCATCTATTTTATTATTTTTATATAATTCGTTATATTATATAATATTAATAATTTATTTATATATGAATGCTAAATTATAGAAATATATGTATATAATAATTAATAATATATTACGTATATCAAAAATTAGTTTTTATATTATTTTTATGATTGTATCTATAAATAATTTACTAATTAATATTGTATAAAATATTTATTTTTAATTTTAAATAAAATACAATTGTTGACTCTGACTTTTCATCTACTCTATATGGTACTAAGCATTTATCCCTTAAATGATGCTTATTTGACCTATGGTGCACATCCTAATGTATACACATCAGATGGCACACATAGGATAAAAAGGCATCATGTTGGGCATTTATTGCTATATGCTGCACATATAGCCTTTTTATGGGCTATATGTTGTAGCCTTTTTCTGGGTTATATGTTGTGCATATAGCATTGTGCGTTGTGCATATAGCACTATATGTTGCACACATAGCTTATAATTTTCAAAAATCTTACATTGTTAATGTGTTTTCCTTAATCCCATGACCCTTACCTATAAATACAAGCCTTGTATTTATGAAAAAGAGGTCTAAAATTTATAAAATCTACCAAACTCTATCAAATTGCATTCTTACTTAATTAAACCCTTAATTAGGAAATTAATCTAAGATTAAAGACTAATTAATCCTACTTAAATCTCTAATCACGTTTGAAATCAAGATCTCAAAAGATAATCCTATTTGGTGAGTTGAATGCCTATTCTTTTCTCCTTTTCTTCTTGATCTCATTATGGGTTTATGATTTTTTGGGTTTATTCTTGATGATTGGCTTCAATCATACATGTTATGATAACTACCAATGCCTATTTATGGTTTAAATGATCTATAGTTATTGTAAATCTGCTGAGATTTGAGTTTTAATTTACATTTTTTGCTTAAAAACACAATTTTCTTTAATTTTACCTCGTTATATGTTGCACATGACATGCTATATGTGCCATATATGGCCTATATGTGGCACACATCATACTATGTATGGCACACATGGTTATCTAGTTTACCAAAAAATGCTATTGTTCATTCATTTCTTCACTTATTTCTGATTTCCATTGAAGTTTTTAGTAGCATTAATGGCTTCATAGTAGCCCTAATGATATGAATTCATCATACTTTGATTCTACATTCTTAATTTTGGCTTCAAAATTATATTTCTCAAGTCAAATGCTTATTTAATTTTTTAATTTGATGTTGATGACATGATTAGCCTTTATTGGTTGAGTTTGCTATCTCCAATTGATATTTGTATGATATTAGTGACTCCCAAATCATTGTATTATGATCAATTTCATATGATTTTGCTATTAAATCACCATATTTGCTTAAATTCTCAATTAATGCTATTTTAATTGTGTTTGATGTTGTCATTTAACATGTTTAGTTTAATCAAATGTTGATTTATTTCTAAGTGATACTTCATATGATCTTAGAAAATTTCGATTATTTTATTGATTGATTTTGCCTAAAATTAATCATTTTTACATGATTTTCATGATTTGACTCATGTTTATTCCCATTTTCATGATTATTGTCATTACATTCATCGGACTTTGGTTCTTGATTTGTGCTTTCATGTTGCACTAAATTAGTCGATCTAGTCCTAAATTTTATTTGTTACTAATGATTATTTACTCGTTTTTTACATTATCATTTATGCATTTTTGGCTTGTATTGCCCAAGGTCAACTTTTCCTGAGTGGTTGAGATGTTACTTAACATCTCAAATTTTTGTATGCTTGAAGATCTTTTGTAATAGAATAGGCCTCTATTTTATCTCTCCTGGCATGTAGGATTTAATTTTATCTCATCATGTATCCCTTATCTTCCTTGATCCCTTTCTTCCGGCTATTATCATTATTTTTTATTTGTGTTGCTATACTCATTTTATCATTGTTATATAATGTATGCTATACCATGTCATGCCTATGCTATGTCATCTTATATGTCATGATTAGGTGTAAGAACCTATCTCATAAAGGACAGTGAATGAGGGTAAAATGAGATCCTTACTCTCCTTATGCAATCTCCCAAGTCAAAAAGTATAAGACTCCCATGCTCCTCTTTAGGCTGGCTAAAAAAAAGCACATATTATCTCCAAATCCCACACACATGGCTATCATTTGTTATTTACTTCCCTTTCTTACTTTAATAGTGGCCCATTCTTTATTTCATTTTCTAGAAGATTCTGGTATTGGAATATATAGAATAACGAAAGGAATGAATCCCGTGCTATTTTTCATCCTTTTATTTAGCCTTATCCTTCTATTTCGTCAATATTTTTCTCATTTAAATTCCAGGTATGGAGAATCCTTAACTTAAGCTAAGGATCGATGTTATATCATCTTACATGTCATGTCATCTCACATGTCATGCCTATGTCATGTCATCTTACATGTTATGCTTATGTCCTGTCATCTTACATGTCATGTCTATGCTATGTCATTTCACATGTCATGCCTATGCCATATCATCTCATATGCATACCTATGCCATGTTATTTCACACGTCATGCACATGCCATGTTTCATGCTATGATTTATTAGTTTATGAAAACATGTTTGATAGTGGAAGGTATAATTTAAAACTTTTTAAAAACACATTTTACAATGGATCTAGCAATTCTATTCATAGAATACATCAAACACATAGAAGATTATCATAGAAGAGATTTAAAAACTCACTTTTAAGCAGATCTCCTTCTTTCTTGTCCTTTTGAAAAGTTATAGCAATCCCCAAGGTAAAGGATCTCCAAATTATCCACACAAGTAATGGAATGATTAGTAATCAATATTACAAGTTTTGTTTAAAGACTAGTAAAATAAAACATAAAAGGAATGGATGAAGAGAAAGATAACTTCAGTTTCTTCTTATTCATCTTCTATCAAAAATCCAAATTAATCTTCTTGTTCTTGAGCTTCTAATTGCTTGGAACTAATGGAAGAATAAGGCAGCTAAAATTCCTTGTTCTAGTAACCCTAAAAGTTGTGTCAAACAACTTATAAAAACCTAATTAGGTTTTAGGTTACTTAAGTCATATGCATGTGCATGTCACATGCTTCAGGCATATGACTTGCATGTGCATGACTTAAAATCCCTCCAGAAGCACATGAAAATCATGTACACTTCCTTTTAATTCATCATATATGAATAAGTCATGTGACAATCATATATTGACTATTAATTAATTTAATTCCATCCAAATCTGCATATACCATACATGTAAAACATGTCATCTTAAATCACTTGTATCTTGAGTTCTACTCATCAGATTTCAATGATCTCGGTATCAAATCGAATTTTTTTTCATACTCTTTATAATAAATATGAAAAATATAAGTTATCTTATAACCATAAAATATTATTTCATCAACATCCATTCATGATTATCATTCCTCTTACTTTTAGTGTGCAACCTTTTGGGTTCTTGACATGTTGGCAACATATGAACATATTATTAAACTTCATTTAATAAAATCATATGTAAATCAAGAGCGGTGTCTAATCACACATCATGACTACCCAAATGTCAAGAGGTCATTAATTTAACTACAATCCTTCCATATCAGATTCCACGCAATAAACTCCTTTCACCATTCATTATCTCAATTAGGTTTGAGTATGGAATAATGTTAATTCAATGCATAATCAAGTGTATTAGATCATACCCTAAATTTGATGTTTCATGTACCATAATATTTATTCCCAAAATGCCCTTATGAAACTCATTCATCAAGAGGCATTCTACTTTGGCCAGAGATTTCTGAATAAAGAATATTACATGAATCAATGAGATAAAACCTCTACATTTAATCTGGGGTGGTGAATCCTTTATTGATAAACAAATACCTTCAATTACTTCACACTATATCCAACCTCTAAGTTATGAATGCCTCCTATGGAGGAATAAAACATAAGAGTTAAAACATAGTGATTCATAATTAAAATAACCTTGTTATCTCAAGTCTTAAAGATACTTGCACTACTAATATGAGTGAGATATACTTCACAGACATAGATTAATCATCCATATGAAATCTCACTGGCAAGGTCTTCAATGAGTCAGTCCTAAATTGCTCATCCATATGTTCACTTTAAATAACTCTTTTTATGATGAATGAGAATCATCCTTTAAGGAAGTATAACATGTGCTAATCTTAACCGCATTAATAATATCCATTCTTATTAATACATTGATCAAGGATAATTTAGATATTGAATATTTGCATACAATAAGAATCTCATTTCATAAACTCTTTATGAATTCCTTTATACTGTTCCAATATCTTAGAATTCATTATTTAGTTAATAACCTTTCAAACAAACTGAATAATGAATAATATCTTTTATTAATAAACCATTGAATATTAAATTATAATAAAACATGATGCTCTAGAGCATACACTAACAAACTCTCACTTGCACTAGAGCCAATCATACATAAACTTCAATCCCATGGAAGTTATATGTTTATCGTGCTTGCTCTGTGTCAATGCCTTAGTGAGAAGGTCCACCACGTTCTACTCTATGGGAACTCTATTAACCTCTACTTCTCCACTACCAATGATCTCTCTAATTAAATGGTATCTCCTGAGTACATGTTTACTCTTTTGGTGAGACCTAGGCTTCTTTACTTGGGCTATTGCTCTATTATTATCATATAATAGAGGAATAGCTTTTGCATTACAGGGAACCACACCAAGTTCATGAATGAACTTCCTTATCTACATGGCCTTCTTTATTATGTCCAATGCAGCTATGTACTCTGCCTTCGTCATAGAATCTACTACGGTCTCTTATTTTAAACTTTTCCAAACAACTACACCACAATTCATCATGACTACGTAACCTGATTGAGATTTGTAATCATCTTTATTAAATTGGAAATTGGTATCCATATACCCAGTTAATTGCAAATCCCCTTCTCCATATACTAAGAACATATCATTAGTTCTTCTTAAGTACTTTAGGATATTCTTAACAGCCGACCAGTATTTCTCTCCATAATTAGATTGGAACCTCCTTGTAACACTTAAAGAGAATGTCATATCTGGTCTAGTACATAACATAGCATACATGATTGATCCAATTACTGATACATATGGAATCCTAGTTATGCAATCTTTCTCATCTTGTGTCTTAGGATACTATGCTTTAGAAGGATGTTTCCTATGTACCATGGGTATATTACCCTTCTTTGAAAGATTCATGCTAAACATCTTTAGCACCTTGTCTATGTAGGTAGTGTTGGTTTGTTTTGTGATTAAGCAGCGGAAGAAATTTAAAATTTTCATTTTAAAACAACAAACCAAAAGAAGATCTTTGCATTAAAACACAGAGAAACTAGTTTAGAGATTAGAAGTGACAGTTTGATAGTAACCCTTACTTTATGTGCAGATGTCCTTCGTTCTTTATCTCTAAAACATTTATGGTTGTAGCAAACCAAAAACCACCAAGATAGGTAGCCTCCAACAGTATCCACACGAAATAAGGAAGTCCAAGCAAGCAACCAATTGCTTCTATCTCCTTTCCTGTGAATTAGCAAAGAAAAAGAAGAAAAACTTATGGAATTTTCATCTTCCTCATAATTACTCTTGTGAAGGCCGAATTCTCCTTCTGAAGAAGAGTATAATTTCGGCCAAAGGAAGAAGAATGGTGTGGCTTGACCTAATTTTGGTTATAACAACATATTTATACTCCAAAATTAGGTTAAGCTGAAACCCTTTCAGCTTAAGTCAGGCCTGGGCCCGTCTGTGACTAATATGGC
>CANYBF010056775.1:0-19408 GCA_948192965.1 Dalechampia spathulata
CTGTTGAGAAGTCCTAGTCTTTAGGGAGTTTGTTTCTGTTTCCAATTGTAATTACCACGTAGTAGGCTTAAGAAACGTGGTCTGTTATTTCTCTTTATTAGCTATTTAATAGTCAGAACAAATCAATAAAATATAGCATTCTTTTCTTCAGTTTCTAAGCTTTTAAAAGTTCTGTTTCTAACAATCTGAACCATCACTTTCTTCTTTCACTAATTGAAGCATTCTTTTTAAGCTCTTACGTTAACTTCTTTGTCATAAACTTTCAAACTCCAGATTCAAATTTGGTCTGGTTACGATTAAAGCTTTTTTATTATTGTATTTTAATTTGATAAATCGGTTTAATTGAAAATTTAATGAAATTATATATATATATATATATATATATATATATTTAATTAATACATGCATTCTTCACATGTCTATTACAAGTTTTAGGTCAACTAACAGTCAAAGATGTGGAGAAAGGAGCATGTAATATTCTGAAAATTAAAAAAGAAAAAAAAAGAACACCATAGAGGTCTCCTGGTATTAGAGCTTCGTATTAGAGCTTCAGCCTTATTAATCCTTTCATTTTTTGTTCTACTTATCTTGTCTCATCATAAATACAGGGTATTTTACCTTTTCAGGGTAAAAATCTTAAAAAATTACCCATTTGACATGAAAGGAGAAATATTTCTAATTTAGGAGTATTTTTTTGTCTGATCGGCGATCAAAGCGGTGGCCAGATGATGTGAAGACCACGTCAATAGTTGCAAAAGAGGTATGTTGACACATGGCCATTAGGTGGTGAGTTAGCGAGACAGGTAAGATGGCCACTGGTTTGATCAACGACCAGATACATTGTCAAACTGCAACTCTCATCTTGCCCCTGCATGTCTGCCATGTCAGTTAGATTCCTTGCCACTGAACTCCATGTGACATGTGTCATGATCCTATTAATCATTCATTCTGGTTGCTACTGAACTCCATGTGGCATGTGTCATGGTCCTATTAATCATTCATTCTGGTTGTTATTATGACTGGTGGCTAGACATTAAATCCAAACCAACCTCTTCTTTTTCTCCTCTTTCTTTTCTTTCCTTCCTCACTTCTCAAAATTTATCCCCTCTTCAACTGAACTGCACCTCACACCATCAACCCTCTCCTTCCTTCTTATGTTTCTTCCTCATCATAAACACAAATCCTAACATATTAAAACAGCTTCCAACCCTTAATTTGAACCAAAAAATATCCTTTTTTTGTGTATTGTTATGACATAAATATTGAAGAAACTTTTTTGGTTTTTAGTGTTCAATCTCATATCAAAGAGGCAATAGTTTAAGGTGATTTTTTAAATTTTTATGTTAAATGTGTATTATTTTGTTAATATATGTGAGTTTATTATTTTGTTAAATAATTATTATTTATTTAGGATGATTATTATTTTTGATAATTAGAGGTATATTAAAATGAAGTTGTAAAATATGGAAAATTAATTTTGTTAAATAGGTGAACAAATTTTTGTTAAATAATAAAAATGGTTTCAAATAGTGACTGTAAAAATTGGATAGAAAAAAGTTAAATAATTTTTTGAAATTAAATTAAAATAAGAATTATAGACAAAATTTAATTATCTTATGTTTAATAATAATTATTTCTGTGGAAAAAATGAAAACAATAATTTTGAAAAAAGTGAAATTAATTAATTTCAGAAATTAAAAAGATTAGTAATTTTCTGGGAAAATTAAAATAAGAATTATATGAAAATTTTAATTTAATAATAATAGAAAAAATAAATTAATAATTTATGAATAAATGGAAATTAATAGTCAAATTTATTGAATAATTGAAATAAATAATTTGTGGAAAATTTTAATTTAATAATTATAGGGAAAAAAGAAATTAATAATATTTGAATAAATGGAAATTAATAGTCAAATTTATTGAAAAATGAAATAAATAATTTCTAGAAAAAAATAATTTTGTTATGTTATAGTAAATAAAATTTTTAAAAAAAATTATATTGAGAAAAATGTTGTTATTATATTTTAGGTTATTCTAGTAATGTGATATTTTTGAAATAGTTAGAAATATTAAATTAAATGTGTATTTGTGATCAATAAATTTGATGTTATTTATTTTTTATTTATTTAGTATGATTATTTGTAATGAAATTTTTTAAAAATAAGAATTGAAATAGATGAGAATTGAAATATTAGAAATTTGAAATATTTGAAATATGTTAAAATAAAATAACTTGTATAAAAATAATGTGACTAAAAATAAAAGTTAATATGGGAATTAGGTTATTGTTAAATAGGAAAAATGGTTTAAAAGAATAATTGTAAAAATGGATGGAAAAAGAAGTTTAATAAATTGTAGAAATTAAATTAAATTTATAATTATAGAAACAAATAATTTTGTTATGTTTAATACTTATTAATTTTCAGGGAAAAGTATTAGAAAAATATTTTTGAAACAATTAAAAATAAATATTTTTGGTAAAAAGTAAATTAATTATTTGTGGGAGAAATTTAAATTAATAATTTGTGTAAAATTTTAATTTAATTTAATAATCATAGGAAAACAATTAAATTAATGATGTACCGAAAAAATAAAATAATCAATTGGGGACAAAATTGAAATTTGCAATTTGAGGATAAACTTAAATTATTAAAAATGTGAATTAGTTAATAAGAATTTAAATTGGAATCATATTTAAAAAATGAAAAATATATGATAAAATAATATTTATTTAAGGATTATTGAAGTAATAAATTAAAAAATGCAATGGACATGACATAATAATTTGTGATATGTTGTTGATTAAAACTAAATTATATTTATCATTAATTTTTTATAGTGTTGTTTTAAAATATGTAAGTTATTTGGAGATAGTAAAAATTTGTTTCAATTACTTGTGATGATGAGTTGTTTATATTCTGTAAGTTACAGGGAAATACTGAGCAAGGATTGCACATATTTTAGAATTCGGATGTAAAGGATGAGTAATATAATATATATAATTAAGAAATTTATTAATGAAAAAATTAATGTGTGCATGAAATAAATAAATAATAATAATAATAATAATAATAATAATAAAAGTATAATATTGATAGAAATCATATTAAATTGGTAGAATTACGAAGAATGTAACATATTTAAATTAAAAAATAATTTGTATGAAAAATTATAATTAAATGATATGTTTTAAATAATTAATATAACAAAAGATACGTTTTACATAATTAGAATGATATGTTTTAAAATTATCATTAAGTATTTGTAAAAATTAAAAATGTGGATTAAATATGTGAATAATAGATAGTGTTTGAAAAAATAAATAAAAAATAAATCAATTGGTAATATAATGTCAATAATAAAATATATCGTATATTGAATAGAAAACATGATACAAAAATCAAAAAGAGGGATTTAATATATAGATAATTCTTGAGACTTGTATTGCTATTATTGATCCACTTACAATATATTATGTTATGTATTGGATTTGAAATTCCCCATCAATTATATTTATGTATGTAATATGGTTTATACCACTATTTCCATTAAACCCTCTTCTATTTATTATTTAATATGTATGGTTATATTATTTGTTATGATGGTTTGGTGGAATATATATGTATGGTAATTGAATGAATATATAATGCATGTGTAGGAACAATTGATCAATTAATATGGTTCAATATGAGAGTCATAACATTGGTGGCCAATATTGATGTATGACTTTCATATTAGTTTTACCATGTTAATCAATTAATTGTATTGCATACATTATAACTTTGCATTTTATCTCCAAATAATCGTGTGATTGTGGATGAGCTAGTATATTAGTCTTAATTCAATGCCTCAAGAACACGAACTCCTTTCACCACTTACTATTGAAGTATTGTGGATCGTCGTTATTCCGTAATTGGATAAACGCAAGGTATAGTCCAAAGTGGATAATCAGACTGTAGCGGGAGACCTTAGCCGTGAATTACCATACTAAAGCTCATATAGATAACCATAGAAACTTCTAATATATGTTTCTCTTACGAAGAGGGTTGAATTTACCAGTCAAAGTTATAAGTAAAGAATAAATCATAAACCATAAACGATAAAAGTAAAGCCTAAACAAAAAATTAGTAACATGAAATTAAAATTTATTGGTTAAATTAAAATAAATTTGGATAAAGTAATGATAAATCCTAAACTGAAACCCTAAACCCTAAACTGAAAATTATTAACATGAAATTGAAAAAATAATTTACAAACAAACATACTAATATTAATTTCACATTGATTGGTTTTATTTAAATAAATTATGAGAAAATAACAGTAAACCCTAAACTGAAACTGTAAACCCTAAACTAAAAATTATTAATATGAAATTGAAAAAATAATTTACAAACAAGCATAATGATATCAATTTCACATTGATTGGTTTTATTTAAATAAATTACGAAAAAATAACGATAAACCCTAAATTGAAACCGTAAACCCTACACTGAAAATTATTAACATGAAATTGAAAAAATAATTTACAAACAAGCATAATGATATTAATTTCACATTGATTGGTTTTATTTAAATAAATTACAAGAAAATAACAGTAAACCCTAAACTGAAACCCTAAACCCTAAACTGAAACTGTAAACCGTAAACTAAAAATTACTAACATGAATAATCACTGTCTATCTTCCGTGCTATCATCCGTCAATGGGGACATACTCAGTAGAATCGACTTAGCCAATTCAGACTCCATTCTCTAAAGCCATTACACGAAATCTCTATCAAGTATACATTTTTACATACAACATTTCATTTCTAAGATTCAATACACCATGTGTTTCAATTTGGACATGTGGAACTATGTCCACTTTACAAGGATTTTGTTGTTATCCTCATAGTTTCATGTAGCATTCATGAAATGTTAACCATGCCACTTCTTGTCGCTGTAGTTATTCTATATCTCATCAAGGCATTCGACGTTAGCCCCACTACAATGATGTAATTGTTGACTACAGATGGATCCATAGATATGACTGAAATCTTTTAGCTCTATAACCATAAGTTGCCAACCTCTCAAACCTCCCCTTCATGGCTCAGAGTTACTGCTTTTGGACTATTGGCACAATTCCTCTTCGTCAACCCATGTAGTAATGGAGATGTTATTAGGATCGATCGTCGATCAAATAGAGCAAGGTCGAACCCCTTTTCCTATGATCGTTGCTGAGACTATCCTCGGACTTGATCACTTCAGTGGTAGTATCTTACTGCTCCAAGCATGTCACCTAACTTCTCTTTACATGCTTTTTCCTCATCCCACATTTCTTACTTGTAGATAGCCACTTTTACAATGTTTACGATTCATCTTATTTATTTTTTTCAATTAAATTCCTAAATTTGGCTTCATGAGAAGTTAGGATCTTGCCACTGCCACAAGGTGATCCTCAAAGATATCGTACATAATTACATATCAAAAGAGGTTACACCTTCCCCAAGGCTAAAACGTGAACATTAGATTAATGAGTCAAATGGATGAGATACTAACATCGATAATAATAATAAAAACTATTAATAAACTATAATTATTACTACTCATACTACATAAATCATAATAATTATTTTCATTCATAATAGCAATAATAATATTATTGTTATTTTATTATAATTTTAATAATAATTTTTATTATAATATTAATATTATTCTATAGAATATTATATTCTCATTTTATTATAATATTATAATATTACGTATATTATAATATTATTATCTTTATTATTCTATACTATAATAATAATAGTAATAATAATTATATTTTTCTTCCTAGTATTACTTCATGTTAATATTAATTATAATTATAATTAATATTATTATATTAAATAATCTTTTATTCAAACAATAATTTTATTATAATTATTATTATCAATAAATTTAATAAAATTTAATTTTATAATTATTCAATTATAAATTTAATAAATTTCTCATAATAATTACACCTACTCTTTTTTTAATCATTATATTATAATTACACCATTTTTTAATAATATTACTAAATTAAAATAATAATTACTAAATCATATAATAAAATATTTATATTTATTAAATAATCATTACTAAATCATTAATTCATAATTATTAAATCATTATATAATTTATAATAATATAGTATTATTTTTTAAAAATGGAGGCGTAATGGCGGTTATACCATCTCCTGCCTCCACCTTGCCCTTCTCTTTCCACCAAGTCAAAACTCCCATGCGATGAAACAGCCCCATTTGCCGCCGTTTTGACCGGCGGTAAGGAAAAAAATACCCAAAATTGGAAATACTTTTTCTTTTACACTAAATAAGAAAATTTTTAAATTTTTTACCCTAAAAAGGTAAAATGCCCCACAAATTCTAACTCCTTACCTGTCACTTAAGCTTGATGGCAAGTAGTTGGCATTTAGCTATTTATTTATCTTTTTTGTTTAAAGTGAAAGTATTCCAGTTTAAATTAGTTATTTAATCTAAAATATTAAAATTATTATTTTTTTCATAAAATATATTTTTTTAATTTTTAAAATTTAAGATGACATTCGTAATATTTTGATCAAAACAATAAACATTATTTTAGACATTGATCTAAATTAATTTTTGAAATTATTTTAACGATAAAAAATTATATCAATATAACGTGAAAAAAAGGATAAATAAAAATATAAAATTATTTCAAAATCATAAAATACAACTCTGATTTATTTAAAATATATATATCATTTTTCTCAATCTTGTATATAAACAGAAGACACAAAGAGACCATACATACATATGCGTCTGGATGTGTTATTATCATTATTTTGATTAAAGGGGAGTCATTAACCAGAATTACATGACAACATAAGTTATATAGAACTGAGAAGGGCATCCTGATCATCATTATTAATGTTACTGATAGCATGTTGAGCAGAAGTTGGATTGACGACTCTGCAATTCAACCTGATTTCTCCGTCATTACCCGTTAAAACACTAAGATTTCCCATTCTGATCATGGAGACCACGAAGGCTTCATAAAAAGCAGTTTGGTTACTGCTAAAGTTGTTGACGATGTCAGCAATATTAGAAGCATTAGGAGTTGAAAAGAGAACTTGATCGCTAAGAAGAAGCCCTCTCCCCACTTGCAGATTAGAGAAATAGTTGTTGTCAAATGCATCTGGTGTTGTCGGGTCAAGATTTGTTAGCACACTTCCGTTGCCGCCGTCTGGACATATCTGCCGGAGAATATCTCGGAAGGTTGTGTTCAGTGTTGGGTCTGGAACGCCGGTGCCATTGAAGTTGTATAAGCGCTGGCTAAATGTAAAACATTGTGCTCTTCCAAATGTATGACCTCCTGAAAGACGAAAATGTAAATTGTTATCAAGTGAAGCCTGTCATTCATGTATTCATTCAAGTGCAAGATGAGTACGAGTTTGTGTGTACTTGTTTTTCAAATGATAGTTGAAATAATTACCGGATAAAGCGACAAGATCGGTGTTGCCGTTGAGGCCAACGGCAGTGAACTTTCCCTGGAGACGATCAAGAGGTTCAAAGGGACTTGGAAGAGAAAGATTAGCTTGAGCTCTGCTTGCTGTTGTGCTATCTCTTCTTCCTAATAGATTGTTCCACCATGGCCCTCCTGCCTGCATATACATTACACTTCATTGAATATTTTTATCTTAGAATTTTAACCCTTTTTTTAATTATATTATATGTTTTGAATTTATTTTCATGAAACTGATGGTATTAAGTTATTATTTTTAATGTCTAAAGAGATCATATAAAGGGTGGTCCGGGTAGGGGCAGCTACCCCTTACCCGCCGCTATCTCTACGCCGATCAATTATATATTGATAATAATCCGAACAAGGTGAGATTACCAGGAAAACAGATAGTTGAGAAGCAATGGTGAGAATATCAGCACAAGAAACGGTGCCAGGACAAGCAGTCTCTAACAGAGATTTCATTCTGTCAACAACCTCAAATCCTCTGGCCGAGTTGTTATTCCCCGCTGCTTCTTTCTCACTTTCTATACTTGCACTATTATCCAACAAAAGTGACCCATCACAACCCTGCCATAACATCAAATATCCTTTCAAAATATATAACAAAAGAAATAAGTCGGTCATGTGAATTAATACTAGCAGGTGTTTCGAACCCGAAATTACATGATAAATATTCGACCATTGAACCATTATTTGATAAGCTAGATGAGTGTTACTATATAAGTTTTTCTTCAAAACCATGCAAATCGGATTATAAAAGGGAAATATAAGAATGTCAGCCATCACCATCATCTTCATCACCAATACAGATCTGCATGATAGAAGAAGAGGAGGAGGTTATACATATATATGAAAGATGGGAGGAAAATTACATTGACAAAGCAGTCATGGAAATGAAGCCTGATGAGACTTGCAGCAATTCTTGGATCAGATTGCAAAGTGTCATTAATCACTCCACTTATAATGCTGCTTACATTAGGGCAAGTTTGATCATAAAAACTTGTACTTAATTGACCATAAACTAAACTTCCTCCAACCATAACTCCAAAATACAAACTTACTATCATCATCCAACAATTACCCATTTCTTCTTCTTCTCGTTGTTTTCTTTTTCCTCCAGCAATCTCTACCTCGAGAAATCACTGCTGCTTTTCAAGTTGTTGTGTTTCTTTTAAAGATGGATTCCCTGAGCTTCCATTTATAGAGCTAGTTTCTGCAGGACCCATCTATTTTAAAATGGATCGCTTAAAAATGAATTAATATTAAGAAAGACTAATATCTTAATTTATATATTAAATAAATAAATAAATAAATATACGATTGATATTTAATTAAAGAAAGTAGTTATTAAAACAGTATGGTCAAAGGATTAAATGCATAATAAATTCAAGGAGGTCCCATCACCCTTCGTTGGCTCATTCTATATTAATGCTATTATTTTGCTATCATTGTTCCATAACCAAGAGGGTCTTTTTGGTAGTATTGCATTTTCAAATCATTATTTCCTTTTGTAAAAATATGTTTTTGGGCAAAAACATATCTAAAGCTGCATGTTGTTATTGTGATTATTATTAAAAATAATAATAATATGGTTTTTAAATATTCTAAAATGACCATCGTATTAGAGATATTCATCGGATTTTGGGGGGTTTATGCCTAAAAGGACCAAATGCATAGCTTAGAAAACACTGAAGGGGAGGTCCCAAAGTCCTCCAGTTGGCTGATATTGTCAATGGTTTCCCCATCAGTATTTTAAAACCACACAAGTTTCCAATCGAGAATCTTTTTAAAAGCTTTTGTGATTGAATTTTCCAACCTTATCTTTAGTCTCCTCTGCAACCTTTACGATTCCCATTCCTTTTCCTTCTTTTTCAAGCTCAATTACGATCTTGAACTTTCAACCACCGCTTGTCAGCAGCGGATGCCGCTGCCCTCATGCATGCATCTCATCGTCCTTTCTTTCGGGCCCATCCCTTTCATCTACGATTGTCCTTTTATTTTTATAGTTTTATTATATGTAACATTTGTATATATTAATAAATAACAGCTTAATGTCATTAATTTATTAAATTAATATTACTACTAATTATTAAAAAAAGAAGAATTAAAGCTTTAAGATAGAAATATATAAAAATAGCCCAATTATTAATTGTTTATTTATTTTGTATTGGCGTATTTACTTATTTTTTATTTTTGTATCATATTGATTTATTTATTTTCTTATTATATATATTTATCATATTAAAAATACCTTATTATATTCGTATATTATAATCATATCATGTTTAAATTTAAATTTGTATATGATGAATTATTTGAATTGAATTTATATTAATTTTAAATTTATTATATATACTACTCTGAATTTCGTTCTTAACTTTTACCCTTCTAATTGATAGACATAATTTCAATTTCGTAATGATAAAAAAATTTAATTATTTTAATTAAAAATACAAATTTAAAAGTATTCTTCTTGTCATGTATTTACTTTAATTATTAAATGAAAAATTTGTAGTTTATCATGACTTATTTCTTCAATTTCTTAGATGATTAAATATACTTTATTAAAATGATTAATTATAGAAATATGATACTTTCCTAAAATATTTCTAAAAATATGGGGACACTCAAAATTATTTTCAAAACTAACTTTTTTAACTTTTTTCCATTTCAAAACTATTTTTTAGCTTTTTTTTATTTTTAAAACTAACATTTCTTCTTTTTTTTATTTCTAGTTTTTTATTTTTTAACATATAATACATTGTTTTTATAAAAATGTATTTTGAAATTAAAAATTGTTAAAATATAAAAGGTATATTATTCTAAATTAATACTAAAAAATAAGAATTTAAAATTTTGATATCAAATACTTAAACTATACATATTAAATACTTAATATATACTAAAATGATATTTTTTCAGTATCTGTTAAATATATTACATCCGTATGATACCCTTTTTGTAATTTTTCAAAAAATCTGTATTTTTAAAAATAATTTTTTTAATTTCATATTTTTGTAAAAAATATATATTTCTATATTAATGCAAGTTTTCAAAGTTGTTTCTATATTTTTATAGGAAAAAAAAACTCTCATTAAAATGATAGATAGATTATAAGCGAGGGGATTCTTAACACATGAAAAAAGGATGAATATGTATCCATTGAGGAAAATGCTAGTATTTTGTAAAAGGTATCAAAATGTAATAAAAATTTAAAATGAATTATTAATTTTTTTATTTTTTATTTTGAAAGAGAGTCAATTGAAGTGTGTTTCACACAATTCTTCTCTTCATGTGAACAAAGTGAAATTAGTTTATGAATATATGAACATAAAAAATAAGGTAAAAAAAAGTGGATTTAAAGCAAATTCCAAATAACTAAAGTTTTTCAAACTTGGAAAGTGGATTCAATATACAATGAAATGACAAGGATAATGAATATGAAGAAGTTGTTCATGAAGTTTCTTTCTAAGCATGCTAACCCAAATCAAGGAAAAGGATTCTAAGATCCTATTACAACCTTTGCACAAATCCAATACTATTGAAATTTTGAAGGTGTATGTTGTTTTAGATCATTTAAACTTGTTTAGTGAGTTATGACTTGGTCCATTTCAAGATCTAGGATTATTTTACTTGAGTTTTTTAATCTTCTACATCAAACTATTCTCATTTGTTCATCCAAAATCACCATTCCCCACACCTCCTCATCTTCCTTGAGAACCTTCTACATTCATTACACATGATTTGTTATTAAATCATTTTTCATTTTAGCCTTATTTTCATCCAAATACACCTAAGAAATGTCAAAGTTTTAGATTGGAAAATAAAAAGGGTTGGCTTATCTATTTGACATTCAAGAGCATGGAATAATTTATAATTATTTTATTTATTTTCATGTAAAATCTTTATAAAAAAAAGTATATTTTTTATATAAATTTTTATTTAAATATTTCATATTAATCATAAAAGAGGGAATTTGCTTTTTCTTTTTATTTCATGAATAAAGTGTCGATTGATCTACTTTTGATATGTATTATTGGATGCATTTTTTTTTAAAAATAGATCTTTAGGGCAATTTGCTCTTTTTCTTGAGTTCTATCAAAAAAAAAATGTTATTGAATGTAAGAATAAATTTGATTAAAGTTCCTTTTGTATGATTTGATTTCTAAATCATTGATAATGAATTCTAAGAGATGGGTTTAGGACTTGAGTTTTTCTGGCAAAATTAGTTGCTTATCAATTATTCGAGCTTGGTTTATTTAAATTTATTTAATAAGATTTGTTTAATAAATAAATTTAGCTCAAATTAAATAATACTCGACTCATTTAACTCGATTGCAAGGCAATGAAGAATGAAGAAAAAAGATGGTTTAAAAAAAAGACTAGAGGTGTGAATTGATTTCTCTTGTAATAAAGAGAAACTGTTTCGTTGATGAAAAAAAGGGGCTTTTACACCATTATGCATTTGCACTGTCAGATCAACTACACGAAGGAGACGTAATAGTAAAGCAAGAAAAAGTTGCGTTGAAGTCAATGATTAATGTATTTTGCGGGAGGGAGTTGATGTGCTGGCGAAAGAGAGAGCGCACCGATGCCCACAGAAAACAGAAAGAACATCTTAAAAACGTGCATCAAGAATGATCAAATTTCCTGATCTTTCTCTATTCATGGAAATGGGTTTTACGTTCATCATCTTACAAAACCCTTTTTTCTTTTTCATATGATGATACTTTCAAGTATCATCTAAACTTTCATCTCTTTTCATGATATCTTTCTATGATGATTCTTACATTAGTATTAGTACGAGGACTTCGGTTTGCATTTATATGTTTTCCTTTGTGCAAAATTATATCTCCTTACACTTGTTTGATAGTTGCGGCTTATAACTTCTCGTACTCCAAAAAGTTCCTTGTCTATTTTTTTTTATTTTTTAAATAGATTTTAATTAATCTCCTAATTTAAAATAAAAATTATTTTTCTATATAAATTTTAATATATATTAACAAAATATAAAATTATAATAAATAATGATTCTTTCTAAAAAAAGTTAATCAAATGATGATAAGAATAAATATTTGAGATATTTTCAAAAGTCTCATATGCTAAACTTTTTTTTTTCAAATGCATTGCAAAACTTTTTCCTTTCAAAAATACTGAAAAATCAATAATGATAAAAAAAATACATATCATGGTAAAATAAGAAAATATCATATAAAATCTCATAATATTCTTAAAGGGGATATAATTACATTCAAATCAAATACTGAAAAATCAAAGAATTATTATTAAAACTAAAATCAAGAAAAAAAAATATAACTAAGGATTAAAAAAATCATAAAAAAAAAGAGATTCAATATTATAACTGAGAAGATGAAGACAAAGATGAAATACCAAATATATTCCCTTTCTCCTAGGGACTTACAAACCAAGTTGCTCCCACATCACTCGAACCCGCAACCTAGTACCATCCGTTCCAAATCTTTACCGCGGAGGGGGTTGGAAATTATTATTCTTCATTCTAGAAGAAGCAAAAATTTTCATATTATTAAAAAATATAATAAAGAAAATCAAAAAATCTGTTTAGAAAAAAAATAGTATATAGGGATGAAAAAAGAGGAAGGAAAGAAGAAGAAGAAGTAATTATGTTATTAATCATTATTAACAAAAGATACTCTTTCACATGACATTTAATATGAGTCAATTAAAATTAATTAGTCTGCTTTAACTTATGATTTGATTGATATTAATTTGGTATTATTTATCTGTAGAATTAAATATGCTATCAAATCAAGTTGACTTCTTCCTACGAATATATGGTGTTGAAATATGCGATGATTATCCTCATCATTCATTTTCCTCTAAAAATTAGTAATATTTTATAATTTACACAACAAACTAATTAATTTAAATTAAAATCCTACGAATTACTAATATATATATATATATATATATATATATGTATATATAAAGAATAAAAGTACATTTATTTTTGAATCATTGATTGAACCATCAATTATTGTTGGTTGAAAATTATATCTTCATCATCGTTACATGAAATGATAATCTTCTTCTTCTATTTTCTCTTTTAAAGATTTTTTATTCATTTTCTATTAATTTTATAAAACTGTGATACTTTTATCTTGAATTATGATTTTATTTTTTTTTTATTTTTTTTCATTTTTTATTATAATCAACATTTATTGTTGTTTTTTATTTTTTATTAATAAATATTTAGATTTTTTTAATTTTTGATTTATGAATTTTGATAATATTTTCATTAGTATTGATTTTTTATTATTTAATTTTATAATTAATTATATTATACTATATTAAAAGAGAAAGGGGGAAATGTAAAAATAAAAGTCTACTCTCCCCTTTCCTTCCATTCCCTTCAATTTTAATTCAAAAATAAATATTGTTTTTTAAAAAAATTATTTTATATTTCATATTATATTAACAACTAATTTTTATAATGAAATTATATAAATAAAAATATTATTTATGAGTTTTTTTAAAAATATAAAATATTTATTAAAGTTATAAAATATCTCACATTATTAGTTTAAGATTTTATTTTTTAAAATTCATATTATAAAAGTCAAACGCAGTAAATTTATTTAACATATTTCTCTTGATTTTTTAGCTAATATTTTAAGAAAGAAGGAAAATAAGTAAAAATGTCATCACCTATATTAAAAGAGGGAAGGGAGATATGAAAATACAAATATACCTTTCTCTTCCATTCAATTTTAATTCAAAAATAAATACTATTTTAAAAAATTTACGTGAAAATAAATATTACTTTTTAAAATTTATCAAAAATAAATATAAAAATTAACATAATAAATATAAATAATAAAATAAAGTTTTGTTTAATGTAAATTAGTGTATAAAATAAATTTATTAATTGTAATTAGTGTATTATTTTATATTATAATATATTAAAATAGGGAGGAGAATATTGAAAAAGACAGTATTACCTTTCTTTTAAAATTTTATTATTTTCTAATAGATTTAATTTGTTAGCTATTAATTACTTTATATTTTATATTATTTTATTTTATTTTATCTAAATAAATTTTATTTAAAAATAAATACTGCTAATTTTATTTGTATTTATTAATTACTAATTATTTTATATTTTATATTATATTACCTAATTTTTATATAAAAATTTTTATTTAAAGATAAATACTACTAATTTTATTATATTTATAAATTACTTATTGTTTTATAATTTACATTATATTATCCAATTTTTTACCTAGATAAATTTTATTCAAAGATAAATACTACTATTTTAATTTGTATTTGTTAATTAATAATTATTTTATATTTTATGAAATATTTATTAAAGTTGAAAAATATCTTATATTGCAAAAATATAGATTAATATTTTCAAACTCATAATATAAAAGTCAAACAAAGTATATTTGAAATTCCTACGGAAATGGCAACACGTGCGATTTATAGTAATTCGACACTAACTCTTGCCTACGTCCACTTCTCCTAAGTCTTCAACTTAGGGTTCTACTAATTTCAATCAATTACAATAAAGGATTCCTTAAATGAATCCTAACCCTAGTGTTTTTAGGCTCATACTCAAACCTTTACAACAATTGCAATCTCAATGCAACTAAACTCTTAATTACAAACTAATTCACCAAACATTAATCACACACCATCCCACAAATACAAAACCTAATTCTTAGGTTATGGGAATACAATCAAAGGAGAGTTTACAATGATTGAATTACAATAACATAAGTAAACTTATTTGTATTTGAAGATTGAAGCTCAAAGGAAACTTGTTCTCTGCAAACTAGCTGTTAGATCAAAAGTATATTATGTATTCTATAAAATAAAGCCGTTAGAAAGGCTTTAAAGCCTTTCTCGAAAGTCGCATACGATCGTATCAAACATGGTATACCCGTACCAATTTAAAAAGATATTTTTGAAAATGAGAGGGAAATTAGGTATGACCATACCACCCATTGGTATGCCCGTACCAAAACATTTTTTCCTGAAAAAATAATTTTCCTACGAGCAACCGTATGGTCGTACCACTCAATGGTACGCTCGTACCAAAGCAGATTTACTGATAAATCAAATTCTTGCAAGCAATGGTACGCTCGTACCAATCAATGGTACACCCGTACCAAACTCAAGCAAATAACACTAGTTTGGTACGGTTAGCCATATGCCCGTACCACTCAACAAAGCAATTTGGTACGCCCGTACCACTTATGAAAATCTACATTAAAAAGCTAAATAACTTAAATTGACTCATACGTGACACACACATCAAAATCATGGGTCTAACAATCTCCCCCTTTTTGATGTTGATAATCAATTTAAATTCAATTTGGAAAACACGTTTAAATAAAATTTTGATTTGAAAAAATTTTAGAAATCTCCCCTTTTATTTTAGAATTCATTCCATGAAATTACAAGTAATTAATCAAGCACAAAGGAAAGGAGAAAATATAAAAATCAAAGCAGACAAACAATATAACATATGATCAGAGCAATAAAAAGGATCAAATGATCAGAGAAATACATATAATTATATGATCAACATAAACAGAATAATATAATCAGGCGTTATCCATATCAGTCGTAATTAGAATAAATGATAATAAGCAACAATGAAAATAAACATGATAGAATAATGAACTGAATAAACATCATATGCTATAAAAACTTAAAAAGATGTCCAATACAATGGTCAGAGCAATAAAGAAAAGAAATAACAATAATGAAAATCAAAACTAAAATCTCCACTATCCTAAAGCATAAAACATCTCCCCCTTTGAGAACATCAAAATGATCACTGTGGGTCCTGAGGAGGAGGTGGACTCGGTGGAGGAATAACAAAAGGATCCATCATGAAACTGATGGAATTCAGAGTCTCAGAGGTAGAAGTCTGGAACTCATGAAAGTCACCAACGTGCTGAGCAAATCGTTGATCAAGTGAAGCTGACTGCTGAGTGAGATGTCCGAGTTGCTAATCAATCTGGTCAAAGCATCGCTTAAAAGTATCCAAATGATCAAGTCGAGTGATGATAACAACAAGTTACTGAGAAATAGAATCAGTAGATGCAGCTGCTGCTAGAGCAGGAGTGGAAGTAGCAGCTGGAGCGGGAGGATTAGGAACAGCAGCAGATGATGAAGATCCACCCTGGAAGTGATGCTGTCATTTGCGGCTCAGAGCCGCCTAGTGTATGGTATCAGTGGATAGATATAAAGGGTCAAGCCACTCTATAGGCGTGTCGTCTGGAAGTGGAACCTACAAGCACTAACAAACCTCCACAACTCATCGTCTGTAGAGAGAAACAATGTCATTGGGGATGCCCAATGACTGAAGATGGTCGAGTCGTCAAGAAATGTACTCAGGGTGAATGACGAACTCATCATCTAGAGTACGCTCAAGGAGCATAGAGTACTCAATGAACAACATATCAAGATTAAAACCTTTCAATTTAGGAGAGGGGTGAGTGGTGGGGAAAGCATGCAACTGCTGGTAGATGAAATGAATGATAGGTCTGAAAAGAATAGCCTTGCCAGACTGCTTCTGAATATTGACCTCATGGAAAGAGGTCTAAAGCCAGCGTCCAGACTAGATAAGGGTACCCATGACCATATAGTAAAGAAAAATAAGGTCAGGGCCAGTGATGGTGTTATTAGACTCAGATCTCCCAAAAATAATATAGGAGATCAGTCTATGATAGTAGAAAAGAGCAGGAGATTTAAGGCAGGATGCCTTCTGTCGAGAGGGGTGGAAGAAAGTATCGAGGGCGATATCCCTCTAGAAAGAATTATGATCAAAGATTGCAGATTTGGCATTCGAAATGCCATCAGTGTGAAAACCAAATAAAGCATCAAACTCGGAGGCAAAAAGAGAATGGTGTCTTCAAAAAAGTCTAAAAGTACAGGAAAAAGATGTAAACAGAGAAAAAATCTGTAGGAACTCTAAAGTTACAGCTTGAATAAAGTGATTATCTAAAAATGCAAAATTTGACCAACCTACATTGGCCAAATACCGCAAAACATCATCCTCCAGTCCGGTCTGATAGAGAGTAGGATGACACGTAAAACAAGAGTGAGAGAAAACCTTCTCACTCAGAATAGAAGTCGTAATTACATAAGCAGGGGTAGTACCACCACGAGGGCCAGAGCTTGCAAGAATTGTGCGTTTGACTCGACGTCCCTGAGACGAAGAGCCACCGTGATCAGTAAGAGTAGACATGATGAAAAACAATGAAAAATGGACAATTTAGCTAAAAATAAGATTTTTCAAAAATTCGGCAGAATCTCAGCTAATTTTTGAAAAACTCAAAAAAATGGTACCTGCATGGAAATCAATATAATTTGATACAAATGATCACAACACAATCCTAAGTAACTAACTCTAAAGAACCTAGAGCTAAAACAATCTAGATTGGACAGAAAATTAAAATGAAAATAAAGTTAAAAAATAATGAAACAGTTAAAATTGAAATTTAAAAATGAAAGAATGAAAGAAAATCAAACCAAGAATGACGAGCAGGAATGTTGGTAAATAAATTGGGAGCATTTTGAGACAGATTTTTGGAAATTTGGTGAGGATTTGAGAGAGAAATTGAGAGAAAACTGAATTTGGTAATTATTGGAAACAGAAAAATTGGATTTCAAACTGATTTTCAGGTCGCATACGGGCGTACCACCTAGGCATACGGCCATACGGATCAAAAATAACTGAAAAGTCACTATCACGTACGGGGGTATTGGTATGGCGTACAGCCATACAAGAGCTCTCAGCCAAAAATTTTAATTTTTTTGAAACAGAAAGCATACAAGCATACAGGAAGCGTATGGGCGTACCACATTTTGCAGAAAAATGCCTTTGAGATGCATACAGGAGTACCAGGATGTGGTACGGCCGTACGGGGGCTGAAAATCAGAAAATTTTGAAGAGTTTTATGATTTTTCTTGAAATTTCTCAAGTCGACCAATCACACATACCTTAAAAATGATTCATCTATCATTCTTAATTCATGTTTGATGAAATTTAAACATTCTTCACTCAGAGGTTTTATAAAAATATCTACCAATTGGTGAGTTATATCAATAAATTCTAATACAACTTTCCCTTTTTGCACATTATCACGAAGAAAATGATGCATAATATCTATGTGCTTAGTTCTAGAATGCTGAATTAGATTCCTAGACAGATTTATAGCACTGGTGTTATCACATCTAATGAAGGTGCATGAAACACATACATTATAATCCCTTAACTATTGTTGAATCCAAAGTACTTGAGTACAACAACAACTTGCAAATATATACTCAAATTCAGCAGTAGACAATGATATACAATTTTGCTTCTTGCTAAACCAAGAAACTAAGCAATTACCTAAGAAATGACAAGTACCAAAGGTACTCTTCTTATCTAACATATTTCGAGAAAATTCAACATCAGAATAAGCAATTAAGTTAAAAGAGTCATTCTTAGCATACCACAAGCCATAATGCATAGTTCCAATCAAGTATTTGAAAATATGTTTCATGGCATACAAATACGCTTCCCTAGGATATGACTAAAATCTAGCACACATACACATAACAAATATTATGTTACGCCCGCGTCTAGGACCCTAGGAGTTTGTATGCCTACACGTATGTATACATGTATAAATATGTGTATGCATGGATGTACGTGCGTATAGATGTATGCATATGTGTATATGTATGTGGATGTGTATGTATGTATGCATGTGTGTATACATGTATGTATAGGTGTATGTGTACGTATATATATCTAAATACGTGTCTATGTGTAGGTGTGCATGTATTGGTGCTTGGTATTGGGTTAGGAGGCTTAGGGTAAATGTGACTTTTGACTTTTTGACTTTT
>CANYBF010056803.1:0-10344 GCA_948192965.1 Dalechampia spathulata
TACAAATAGATTTGAAAATCCCGAACCCACACTCTGAAGAAACTAAGGTCGTTTTCAACTATGGAAAACCTAAGTTTTATTTCCTAGTTTTCAATTTAATTCAATCGGATTAATAGAAACAAACTAGGTGGCGACTCCACAATCCACTCTGCTTTTTCAAAAGTTAAAACACGTTAAAAGCACGGAAACGGATACGGCAGCTCACAACAGCGTACAAAAATAAAACCTGGATTACATACATTTAAAGAAATGGACAGGTCTCTCTATAAAACTATATATTCATTAATATACAAGGGTTTATATAGTCACCACCAAACATAGATGACCACTGCCAACACAAAATGTACAAGCTACAAGAGAACAACAGGCTAAACTAAAAGAAGCACCCCTGACTACCTAGGACCACCTCGAGAATCGAATTGCTGCCGAATCTGTCTCCTTGCTGACCCAAAAGCTCATGACTCAGGGCCCTCTACCATAGGCTCAGAACCTATGTCCATTAATTGATAAACGCTGAGTATAAAACTCAGTGGTGCTAGTTAACATACAGGAAAAAACCGGATATATCATCATACATACAAACATACACAAGTCAAATAAATAAATGCAATGTCGTGCATGCACCTTTTTCTCACTTTCTTTTCTTTTCTTCCCTGCTCTTTTCTCTATACTGTGCATAATTTCCTATCATGCTGGGTCCCTGTATGTACCGGTACTCAACTCTCAAAGGAGGGCATTAACTGTTCAGGTCTTTAAGCCTCTTTTTCTCTATGTCTCAAGACTCAACTCTCGTAGGAGGTAATATAATATATGATTCCATTATGGAATCCTATCATATATGACCCAGCATGCCTTTTTCCTATTTTCTCTTGCTCTTTTCTTTCATTCACAATCCCTTTATGCGATGGTACGCCCATACATAACAAAATCATAAAATACTATAAATAGACCATACCATACTAAGCAATCATCAAGCTCATAGCAATAACACATCATAAAGTATGGGAATTCAATCCCCAAACATCAATTCCTTAGCCATACGTAGCCTAAAACACAAGATAAAGTAAATAAGACTCTAAGTCAAAACTAGCATAAACCTGTATCAAGCTACTTCTAGAGCTTAATCGGTCCTCTAAGCTTTAAATCTTATCTAACAAGCTTTTACACGCTTCAAGGCACCAAAGGAAACTGTCTCCAGGGGTTTAGGGAAGGGCTTAGGAAGTTAAAGTAAGAAAACATAAGAAAAAGGCTTATGTTTATCTGTTTAAAAAGTCAGTTTTAAGTCACGTACAGCCGTATCAAACCCCGTACGCCCGTACCAAACTTAAAGTCCTGATGCCCTATTTTCCTACGAGTATCTGTACGGCCATACGCCATATGGTACGCCCGTACCACTCCAAACTTCCTGACAACCAAATTTTCCTGCAAGCAACGGTATGGCCATACAGTCTAATGGTGTGTCCGTATCGCCTCTAGGACACTTGGTATGCCCTTACAGGTATTCGTACGCTCATACCGAGCCTTAGAAAACTAGGACATCTACCATTTAGTCCCTTACTCAACCGGAACTTACAGAAAACACTTCTAAACCAATCCTAAACACATCAGAATAGCTGTCCCTCATCCAACCGAGAAGTCATGCTTCCCAATAATGCAATAGCATTACATGTAACATCACAATCAATGCCATGCATCCACCTATACATGCATACATACATACATACGTATACAACATCAACAATACATCATCATATAAAAACATATATACATACAGACCTCTATACGTATCCTAACACGTCACTCACATGGATGTGACATGCCATCACATGCAGGTGCCACTTCCAGATGACATACCTGCAGAGTGGCATGAGTCTTATGATCCCTCTGATGCTGCTGCCTCCAGTCAGGTGACTTTGAGTCGTAAATGTTAGAGGCATTCGTAGGGTGGATCCTCCTTTACTGCTATTTCTGAGTCTACCTCTGTTGTTGCTCCCACACCTTATCCAGCTGCTACTACTGTTGCAACTACTCCTTCATTTGCTAAGTTAGTTTTATAGCAGCTTGTTGCCATCACCACTCATCTTGATCATCTCGATGTCATTGATCGATGCCTTGTCACCATAGATTAGCGATTGGATCAGCAGGCTGCCAACTCATATGAGTTCCAAATGACCACAGTAGCCACTCTACATTCTATCAGTCTCTTACTAGACCCATTTGTTACTCTGTCGAGTCCTCCTCCTCCTCAAAACCTACAATGATTATTTTTGATATTGTCAAAGGGGGAGATGTTTTGGATGTTTTAGGTCTAGTTTTAGAGTTTTAGACTAGTTTTGGTTTTCTTTATTATTTCATTTTCATTGTTACTCTGATCAGTGCATTGGATATTTTATTGTGATCATTGCATTCAATTTCTTTATTATTATTACTTTGATCAGTGTATTGGATATTTTTTGAGTATATGTGACATATGATGATTATTCAGTTCATTATCCTATATTGCTTATTCTTATTCTTGTTTGTATTGTTGCTTGCTCTAATTATGACTTAGTTTGATAATGCTTTGATCATATGTTCTATTTATGCTTTGATTACATAATTATGTATATTGCTCTGAACATATGTTATGCAGTTTGCTCTGATCATATGCTATGTATTTTGACATTCTCTATTTGTTTTTTTCTCTTTTTATTTATGCTTGATTGATTACTTGGTATTTCATGGCATGAATTCTAAAATAAAGGGGGAGATTTCTAAAAATTTTGAAATCTAATGTTTTTGAGTATGTTTTTGCAAATTGAACTTAAATTGATTGCCAACACCAAAATGGAGGAGATTGTTAGACTCAAGATTTTAATGTGTATGTTTTGTATGAGTCAATTTAAATTATTTCCAATTTTAAATAAGTTTTCCATGTGTGGTATGGGCGTACTAGTTTTAGTATGGGCATACTAGTTTTGGTATAGGCATACCATTTCTGTTTGTTATGTGGTATGACCATACGGTTGACCGTACTAAGTTGGATTGACTTTACTGTATATGGTATGGGCGTACGAATTTTGATACAAGCATATCATTTCTTTATGTTTTGTGGTATGGGCATACGGCTGATCATACCAAGTTGGCTTCATTTCCTTGAGTTTGGTACGGGTGTACCATTGCTTGCAATAAATTTTGTTTATCAGGAAATTTAGTTTGGTACGAGCATACCAATGGTGGTACAGACGTACCATTGCTCGTAGGAATTTTGCTTGTCAGTAGATTTGCTTCTGTACGGGCATACCAATGGGTGGTATGACCATACCAGGCTTTTGCCTTATGTTTAAATTTGTGTTTTTGAATTGGTATAGGTGTACTGAAACCCGTACAGTCATATGTAACTTTCCAGATTCAATTTAAACACTATCTAACAATTCTATTTTTTGTAGACACACTTTCATTTCAAATTCTAACAGCTATTTTTGTAGAGTAAAGCTTCTTTTGAGCTTTGAACTTCAATAGCAAGTAAGTTTGCTTGTTGTATTACAATTCTAGTATTGTAAACTCTCATTATCTTGTATTCCCACAACCTAAGTGTTGGGTTTTGTAATTGTGGGTTGGACTGAGATTAATGCTTGGGGCATTAGCTTGTATTTAAGAGTTTAATTACTGTGAGATTGTAATTGTTGTAAACATTTGAGTGTGAGCCTAAAAACACTAGGGTTAGGATTCATATTGAGGAATCCTTTTGTTGTATTGATTGATTGAGATTAGTGGAACCCTAAGTGGAAGACTTAAGAGAAGTGGATGTAGGCAAGAGTTAATGCGAAACCATTATAAATTGTACACGTATTGCCAATTCCGCAGGGATTTCAAACATCCAATAATCACATGAAAATAAAATATAATTTGATAAAGAATCAATTATCCATATTAGATTAAAGTATCACATGAGGCAAAATAAGTAGATAAAGATAAGAGATATTAAATCCAAATTAAAAACATTAATAATATAAGAATCAAAGATAACATGATTTAAAAAATATATTCAAACAAGGAAAATATTTAATCCAAATACAAAAATTAATTGAATTAATTAATTACTCAAATAATCAATTTTGACATTCATCAAAATCGAAAAGTTAATAAGCTCAAAATGGTATTATTAACAAACACTGTAAAAAGGAAAAGGAAGGGAACTATGGTATACTAAAGCTGTAAATGGATTTATGCAATGTTTATGATCAGATGTTGAGTATTTATAGAGTATTCGAGATAAAGAAGCAATCTATCTGTTAATCTAAAATCAAAGAAGTTCACTATTAGTAATATGTGGTAGAGTTTTTTACGTGTTCAATTATTTCTAAAATGACACATATTTTTTTTTTGCATATCTTAGTTGTAAAAGATTATCAAACAAATTGTAGTGGGTTTAAAGGTTCAAACATAAACCTAAATTAATTATATATATATTCATAACACTTTGCATTACAAGCTTAAATCCATAATAAATGTATAACGGTGTGTATATAACCATTCAGAATATCCATAAATTACATAACCATCATTAATTAAATATAATTAATATACATAATAATTTACATATTAAAGCTTGAATTGTTAGGCTTTTGATTTTACCTGTAATTTTCATTTATATCATAATTATTATTAGGCATAAACTTGCTTTTGTTTTGCCTTTATCTTTTTATGAAGCAGAAACTGCAAATCTCTATTATCTTAACCTATTATGTATAAATACTTGGCGTATTAATCAAATATTCATATAGATATTTCATACATTCACATATACATATCAAACATCCATATATATCACTTAATTATTAACTACTTTCATTTGTACCCAACTATTCTAATTACTAAACTTTTATCCATACTAGCTACATTACTTTATCATTATTCATAAATTTTATAGCAAATGATTGGTTGAAATCACTATACAAGTTTATCATTAAAATACATATAAAATTAATTAGGGAGTAGTGATTCAACTCTCTATTCTTTAAGCTTTCAAATTTTAATGTTGTATCTTGGTATGTATTTTATTTATTTATTATTTCATTTATTTTTTTATTATTACATATATATAAGCTAGTGTATGGTACATTAAAATAATTATTTAACCGAGTTGAACTTCTTTATATTATATATTTGAATATTCAATCTTAGTTGCTAAAGATGATGATATAACACCTCTTAATACCAAGATCAAATAAGGGTTTCTAGCTTCTATTTAATTCAAATGCTCAAGCAATACATGCGTTTAATTGCTATTAAAGTACTAGGTTGGTAGTTCATGGTTCAAGATTACACCTGATCCATAGTAACTCACATTAACAAAAATATATTTAAGCATACATTTACATACAAAAATTGTAAGTTGCTATCTCTATTCTAGGCATGTCCTTAGCTACTGACCCCTCACCATAACACATACAATATGCACTAGTTTGTTAATTTCTTAGGGTTCAAACTTTTGATTAATAACCATATACATAGGCTGTTTAAATGACTATTAACCTGTCAAAGCACCCCTATTTCTGGTAATGCATGTGGACACATTACATAAGTTCTCACCACTATTAGTTATATCGGTTAAATGGGAAGGTGTAGCATGTATATTTTTGTGCTCATGGTAGGTATTTAATGAGTTTGACTTCCTATTTAAATTTGATTGCCAACAACCTCTATAGTTTCCCTTAATTTTTGTAGATTATCCTTTTTTGTTAGGCATCATTAATCCACCATTTAATTATATGATTATACAATAGCTATCTCAAGTTTTAGGTAGTGTTGACCCTGACTTTTCACCATCGTGCGATTTCGGGTTTTTGTTGATTCGGCTCGATTTTAGTCCCCAGATCGACCCCGATTATGCACATAGGCCTTTGTAGGCTTCCCTTGGGTATTCTGATGTACAGAATACATTAGAGATGGTGGGGCCCACCATGGCGCCTGGCGGGACCACCACTCTCATTTTCTCTATTCTGAGTATTCTATACACGCAAAATACCCTTCACAGTTGCCTACACGAGGCAAACCACTTGAAATGCAAAACATTAAATTTTTGGCCCTAGGTACTATTTATCATGAATAGTGCATAGGTGGGCCCGCCAAATAAAAGCGGGGCCCGCAGCCCTTGATAAACCATTATGTGTATTCTGTACTTAGAGAATACCTTTTCTAGTTGCCTTACACAAGACACAACGCTTGGCATCGCAAATGCCATCTCCTGGAACCATTATGTTGTAGGGCCCACCTAGGGCATTAGTGGGGCCCGCAGCCTCTATTATCCTATTCTGTATATTCTGTACTTACAGAATATATTTCACACCCGCCTACGCATGGTAGGATACACAGAATGCAAAATATTGCATTTTGAACCTAGGTCACTATTAATTATGAATAGTATACTAGTGGGGCCCGCTACCCCTATTGGCCTATTTTGTGTATTATGTACTTACAAAATACATTCCGCTGCTGCCTTACACAAGGCACACTCTATGGCATTTCGAATGCCACCTTTCTAGGCTCACCGCACTGTGGGGCCCGCTTCCCACTATAATCCACTTCAATGCATTCTGTATGCACAGAACACATCTTATCTGCTGCTTTACTTAAGGCAAAACGCTTGGCATGCTATTTGCCACTTCTTAGGCCTATTTTATGCTGTGGGGCCCATAAGGGTACTATTCATCATGAATAGTACCTAGGTGGGCCCACCACCCGACTTGGCCAAATTTGAGTGTTCTGTACACACAGAACACGTTTTCATTAGTGCCTACGTGAGGCACGACTCACGGCATCCTAAATGCCACGTTTTGGCCTTAATGGGCTTGTTGGGCCCAAATTAGGGCCATTTAGCAAAACTCGATGTTCGGGGCCGAATTTGAGAAAACTTATAACTGTAAAGTTTCTTGAAATATCGTTTGCACTTTCCTGGACATATGGCACGCATTCTGTTCCGCCCGTACGAGGTGGAGCGCGTAGGGTAAAAACGCAACGTACGTAGCGCATAGCCTTATAGGCTACGCACGTTGCATATTAAAGATGTTTAGTCGGGAGCCTTCTCGGGACCGAATTTGCAAAAAAATTATTCTACAAAGTTGTTCCTCACGTCAAATAACGCTTATATGCTTCGGGACGCATCCCGGAAGTGACTGCAGTGGGTCCTATGCGAGGGTTTCTAAACTATAGGCTGCACATATAAGCCTATGTGCGCAGCATATAGGCTATGTGCTGCGCACATAGCCCTATATGTGGCACGCATAGGTTTAAAATTTTTTAAATTTGGGTAAAAATTACAAAATTGCCACGCCCAAAAATTGCTCTATAAATATAGAGCTAGGGGTCATCTGATAGAGATCCCGAAAATTGCCTTTGGCAAGGCCAAACTCTGCAAAAATTACTCCAAAAATTAATTAAATACTTAATTAATTTTTCCTAAGGATTTAGAGACTAATTAACCCTAGTTAGGCTCCCTAAACACAGAATTAAGCAAGATCTTGGAAGAAAAGCTGTTGGAATAAGGTAAATCCTCATTTTTTTTCATTTTTCTTCCATTTTCTTTTGATTTTTGGGTCTATATGTTGCGCATATAGACCTATGTGCACCACATGTAGCACATGTGTGGTGTACATAGGCCTATATGCTGCGCATATAACTCCAGATTCAAAGAAAAAGCCATTTTCTTCCGGTTTTCTTCCCGATCTGGCCATTTTAGGGTCATTCAAGGCTTTTCCATGTCTTGGGTGCCATGGATCTACCTTAAAGAAGCCGGATTTGAAATAATTTTTACTTAAAAATTATTTTTTTATGATTTGGATGCAAATCCACGAGCCAAAACCCGGTTTTGGGTCCGATCTACCTAGATCGGGGCGGAACCTAGGGTTTCTGCTTGAAAAATTTTTGTTTTCTTTCGGTTTTTCAAACTATGTGCGCCACATATACATCTATGTGCGCCACACATACCCTATGTGTGGCGCACATAGATTCCGATTTTCACAGAAAAACCCTATTTCAACCCGAACCGCTTCAGTTTTGAATTTTCTAGTGACTCCAGTAGCTTTTCCGTGCACTTGGGGTTCTAGATCTGTCATAAATTATCCAGATCTAATTGATTTTAGCTTTAAAATCATTTATTTCAATTAATTGCTTAATTAATTGTTTGGTTCATCAAACCGGAGGCCGAAACGATGTCAAAATGAGGTACTGTCTTCTTTAAAGTTGCTGGATTTTGTCTGTAGATCATTTCTGTACTGACAGATTTCATTTTCTTGCAGATTCATCAACTATGTCTGCCACATGTTGGTCTATGTGCGCCACACCTTGCCTATGTGTGGCGGACATAGCCTGATGTGCGGCGCGCATAGTTCACGTTTTTCCAGAAAAATCGTATTTTGAACCATATTTCGGTGTATATTTGACGTATTCAGTGGTATTTGATGCTTTACAGTACCTCAAATATTCTGAAAAAGTCATAAAATAATTACATTTAATTAATTTTGGCCTCAAAATTAATTTTTACGATAAAATGCAATTTTTGATCGTATAAATGTGATTTTTGAAAGGATTGGATTTTACTTGGTCGAGTGGCTTTCTCCAATAATTTTGGTATGATGTTAGCCCTCCCATTTAATTTTCGATGATCAAACAAAAATAATTTTGCCTAAAATTATTTTTATTAAAATGAATTTTCATGATCCGGCTCGTATTAATTCATGTAATTATTGCCTAATAATTGCTGGATTTTGACTCTTGGTTCATACTTTTAAATGGTATTAGACTAGTTAATTAAATCCAAAATTCATTTGCTACTAATGAATTTTATTTGTTTATTTTGCATATTAATCCATCCACATTTTTGGATCGTGCAAAACTGCAAGGAATAGTGCCCGAGAAGGAGGGAACGTTACTTAACGTCCCAAAATATTTATACGAGGATATTTATGTAATAGGGTAGATTATTATTGGCTTGTAATAATTAATCCCCCTTAATATCCCCTAATATCCCCTAATTTCCTCGATCCCTTTCACCGGCCGTTATTATTTTATTCGTATATTTGCTTAAACATACTATGTCATCATGTCACATGCCATGTCATATGACACATACACACACTACTATGCCTGCCATGCATATACCGTATGCCATATGTTGACCCTGACTTTTCACCATTGTATGATTTTGGATCTTTATTGATTTGACTAGGATTTAGTCTCTGGTATCGATCCCGATTATACATATAAGCCCTTATAACTTCCTCTGTGTATTCTGATGAATGGAACATTTCAGAACTGGTGGGGCCCACCATGGTGCCTGGCGGGACCCGCCATCTATTCTGAGTGTTCTGTGCATACAGAACACCCTCCCCTGCCGTATACGGGGGACAAAACACTTGAAATGCGGAGTATTGCATTTTTTGCCCCGAGTACTATTCATCATGAATAGTATATAGGTGGGGCCCACTAAACAGAAGTGGGGCCCGCAGTCCCCAATAACATATTCTGTGCGTTCTGTATTTACAGAATACATTTTCCAGCTGCCTTATGCAAGGCACAACGCTTAGCATTGCAAATGCCATCTTCTGGGCCCACCTAGCAGAAACGGGGCTCGTTGCCCCTATTAACCCATTATGTGTATTCTGCATTTACAGAATACGTTTCACACCTGCCTACACGTGGTAGGACACACAAAATGCAAAATATTGCATTTTGGACCTAGGTTACTATTCACTATGAATAGTATACGAGTAGGGCCCGCTTCCCCAATTAGCCAATTCTGTGTATTCTGTACTTACAGAGTACATTCCGCTGCTGCCTTACGCAAGGCACATCTCGTGGCATTCCAAATACCACATTTGTAGGTTCACCTCGCTGTGGGGCCCACTAAACACTAGTGAGGTCCGCTTCCCACTATCGTCCGCTTCAATGCATTTTGTACGCACAGAACACACCCTATCTACCGCCTCACTTGAGGCGGAATGTTTGGTATGCTATTTGCCACTTTCCAGGCCCTTTTTATGCTGTGGGGCCCATAAGGGTACTATTCATTGTGAATAGTACCGGATGGGCCCACTGCCCGAATTCACCAATTTAAGTGTTCTCGACATGCAGAACACGTTTCTGCTAGTGCCTATGCGAGGCACGACCCACGACATCCCGTATGCCACTTTTTAGCCTTAATGGGCCTATTGGGCCCAAATCGGGCCCATTAGCCAAAACTCGATGTTCAGGGCCGAATTTGAGAAAACTTATAACTGCAAAGTTTCTTGAAATGTCGTTTGCACTTTCTTGGACATATGGCACGCATCCCCTTTCGCCCGTACGAGGCAGAGCGCATAGGTA
>CANYBF010056885.1:0-18709 GCA_948192965.1 Dalechampia spathulata
AGATGGAATACAAATAGATTTGAAAATCCCGAACCCACACTCTGAAGAAACTAAGGTCGTTTTCAACTCTGGAAAACCTAAGTTTTATTTCCTAGTTTTCAAAATTAATTCAATTGGATTAATAGAAACAAACTAAGTGGCAACTCCACAATCCACGCTTGCTTTTTCAAAAGTTAAAACACGTAAAAGCACGGAAAAACGAATACGGCAGCTCACACATATCATGCATATGCCATGTATTACATCATCACACATATCATGCATATGATATGCCATACATCATTCACATGCCATACATAAGGTATGTCATTTACTATACCATGACATACATAAGCCATGACATCCATCATTCCATATATCATGCATATGATATGCCATTCATCCCACATACTATACATACGCATTGCATATGCTATACATCCAATGCTAAAATTAATCAAAAATGTTAACGCATAACGCCATACGCTATTTGCCATAATATGTGCTTACATATTAGGTTGCCATATCATGCATACGATATGTCATTCATGCTCACATGTCATGCATATGCCATGTTACTTTTATTGCTATATCACATGACATGCATATGCCATGCCATCTAAATGCTATATAGCTTTATATGTCATTCTACGTGCAACCTTACAATGCCAAATCACATGACACGTTGTGTGCTTACATTTACGCTCGCATGCTTGCCTGCTTAGGACAATTAATTCCAATTATAATGGTAAAATTGATTTTGGAAACTCATAGAATAGATCTCCTCCACCCGAACCCAATCTCTGAAGGGTTTAACTAGCACTCATGCTATAGGTCTGTTGGACAAATCCGGGACCATCCGATGGTGACTCCCTTGCGACTCTTTTGAGTCCATATCATTCCTTAAGGGAACCCCTTAGGAAGACTGTGCTTTCGCTCCAAGTGCGGTCCCGGTCCATGACTTTCGTAAGCCTCGCTCTGGGCCCCGGTAGAAACCGACGCTCACAGTAGTGACTCCACTAGGGACATCACGGTGAAAGAATGGTGGCATCTAAAAGTTTCCATATCAATTTTCCCATCATAGTTGGAATAATTGTATGCATCACAACACTAGTCCGTGTCCGCACACATCACCCTGGTCCTGTGTCAAACCGGTGATTGTGAGTGGGGGAGTACATTGGACTCCATTCAACCCATTGGGAAAGCACATTTGCCTTCACCATTTGCTACATTATACTGATAACCATCGATGATTCCTGATAGATAGATAGATTCAAGGTATAGTCCTATATCGATGATTCCATTTGGTTGGATAGGTTATGGATAACGTGGCGGGAGACCTTAGCCTGTTCTCAAAACTGGACTAAAGCCCATGTAGTAAGCCTAGCAACATTCCTAACTAAGACCCTTATTACATGCTATATGAATCTTTGTCTTATCATGTGAGTGGATTTGCATAGACTCGGCCTATTTTCCACCCACATATTACTCTGCTAAGAGCCAGAATCCTTTCATGATTTCGTATGGTTGCACAACCTCATGCTTATTCCACGGGCGTACTCTTATCATAAAAATATGATCATGCCCATATTGCTCTGCTAAGAGTCGGAATCCTTTCATGATTCCGTATGGTTGCATAACCTCACGCTTATTCCACGGGCGTACTCTTATCATAACAATATGATCATGCCCGTATTGCGCTACTAAGAGTCGGAATCCTTTCATTATTCTGTATGGTTGCATAACCTTACGCTTATTCCACAGGCGTACTCTTATCATAACAATATGACCATGTCCATATTGCCCTGCTAAGAGTTTGAATCCTTTCATGATTCCATATGGTTGCACAACCTCATGCCAATTCCATCGACATTTGCTTATCATTGCAATATGGTTAGGCCAAAATATTATCGGGTTTTCATTGTAATCCTCCATATGATCGGGCAACGATTAAACTCTCTTGCTTGCCTTATTTGAGAGGATCACACCTCGAGTTCCTAGTGTAACTCCGGGTTAGTATCCCTACCTAGGACAGGAGAACTTGAATTTACCAATTCTCATGGAGGTATAAGGTTGGAAGGGAGCGTTGCTGCATGCTACGTGTTCGCTAACCCTTTTGTGTTTTCTGCCAACCGCTGGATGTTCAAATTTCACTTTCGTAGCCATAACGCTGGATGTTCCTAGCATAGGACACGCATACATCCTACGTGATACATCATATGCATACACGCATACGCATGCTAACTCACTTTGTTGCAGCCATGACATCGCATATTTCCTAGTATAGGTCACACATACATTCTATGTGTTGCATCATGTGCACCATACGCAACCGCATGTGCATACTTATGCATTCATGCTAACCTCTTTTTGCCATGTACAGAACCATGTTAGACTCTCAGAATGCCAGAAATGTCACGTCCTCATCTGGCTCTACTGCCTTAACACTGGATGAGGCCACACTTGTTGTAGTTCAAAAGCTTATCGACCAGTCTGTGGCCAAGCTTTTGAATGATGAATTCAAGACCCTCCTGCAATAGCAGATCCAGGAGGCTCTCAGTCTTACTGAATTCATCACCCCGCCAGCTCCGATCAAGGAAAATGGGAAGAGTGTCAACCTATATGACATTGAGACTGATGATGACGTGTCCCTCCATATGCATGATGTCCAAAAAACTGAGTCCACTATCTTGGAGTAGAAGATTGAACATCTGTAAACCATCATGAAGACCAAAGACATGGGGACTAACCTGGATTTTGATGAGTTCTCTGTCCATGCTATCAAGGGGCTACCTGCTAAGTTCAAGCTCCCTGATGTTCCTAAGTACAATGGAGTTGGGGACTCGAAGAACCATCTGAAGACCTATACCATGCTGATGAGCACTATTGACTTGTCAGATAATCAGATTGTTCGACTCTTCTTCATATCACTGGAGGGACCAGCGCTAGCCTGGTATCACAGCTTCAACAAGGCAACCACGGACGAGTGGAAGCCTCTTTGTACTACTTTCTGTAAACAGTACGAGTTCAAGGCCCGATTTGATGTAACCCTGATGGACTTGGAAATGGTTAAACAAAAAACCAATGAGTCTTTTATGGATTATTTCAGTCGTTGGATGGAAAAAGCTGCACTTGTCTAATAGAAGCCTTCTGAATCTGATATGATCAACAAGCTTATCATGGGGTCGCTACCGCTCAACCAGGATAAGCTGAGGTATCAGACATTCTACACCTTTGAGGACATATACTCAGTGTTATAGCACATCGAGCAGACCGAGGGTAAGAAAAAGGAGCTCTCCTTCCCAAAACCCAAAACCTCAACCTACACGCAAACACAACCAAAGCCTCACTATGCCAACGCCCTACAAATACCAAAACCACAGTACATCAATGTTGTGCAAACACCAAACCCCATACTCCGAAACACTACACCTTCCCAGAAATTCTCAGATCTTGGAATGCCACTTTCTAAGGTTTTTAGCCGCCTCCTTAAAGCCAAACTCATCAAACCCCTGGAACCGAACTTCAAAACACCACCTCCAGCCACAGTAGATGCCAAAACCTACTGCCACTATTGTCAGCATCATGGCCATAACACCGACGACTGTCATTCCCTCAGACTTGTTATCCAAAATCTCATTGATTCTGGTGAGATCGAGGACCTTAAGAAATCCAAACCATTTACTAAGACAAACCCGCTACCAAACTACCATAAGGCCACCCGCACCTATATGATCCAATCAGGATTGCCAGAATCCATGATCCTAAGCTCCTTTTCTCCTCTCAGTAATAAGGGGAATACTCAGTTGCCTGCTATTACCTTCCACTCTAATGGTGGATTTGATATTGGTGCCATTGACATATGGTACGAGAGTTCAGAGGATGAGTCAGCAACTACTCAGAAACCCTCTAAGCCAGAAGCATCAGATGCACAGGTTTCTGATAAGGGTAAGTTGACCGAGACCCCCAAGGTAGCCAAGCCAGCACCAAAACCATTGAAGCAGCAGAAGGGGTTAGGTGCTAACAAAATGTCCTCTTGGGTTCACAAAATGAACTATAGTGGTAAGGTATTCACTCCTCTCAACCTCGGGAAGAAACCTGAAGCTCCTAAGAAGCTAATTAAGGCTAGACCCACTAGGGATAAAGCTATTCCAAGTAATGTGCCAACTCCACTGCCAGCTGATCAGGTTGCTCAGCCTGATAATGCTGTGGTCAAGTAGCTGAAGAAGATACAGGCCAACATCAGCATTTGGGACTTGATGCTATCCTCCCAACAGCATCGATGGGCCGTCGTCAAAGTACTCTCTGCTATGAGAATCTCTCCCTCTACTTCCACCTTCACCATAAAGAGTCATCTGGTAAACCAAGAGCTACCGTCCAGCATGATCATATTTTCTGATGCAGATTTACCGGTCGAGGGAATCCGCCACAACAGGGCACTGTTCATCAGGGTGAACATCATGAACTTCACCACCCCTTATGTCATGGTGGATGATGGTTCTGGCATCAACATTTACCTACTCAAAGTACTTCTCAAGCTCAGGATTCAGTTTTTAGACCTCAAACCCTGTAAGACCGTTATCAAGGCCTACGACGAGTCCAAATGGGAGGTTATCGGCACCTTCACTGCCATTGTCACTATTGGGCCAATTGAGTCAGTGGTGGAGTTTACAGTTCTAGACATTCCGGTGTCATTCGTGCTGCTCTTGGGCCGACCATGGTTCCATCCATTGGGAGGTGTGCCATCCACCCCACACCAGAAAATCAAGTTCCCACACAATAAGGGTGTGGTTACTATTGCTGCTGATGATGAAGTTGCTCTAACTTGCATCAAAGAAGACGTCCCTCTTATGACTAGTTTCCAAATCGTTGCTATCGGAGAACTAGAATCTTTCTTGTACCAACCGAGTCTCGTTGTGGAGAGGATGATGCAACTGATGAACTATGTACTTGGTAGGGGTTTGGGCCTATATCAGCAAGGCCTGGTTGGATTTGTTATTCTTACAACCATGTGGGAAGAAAGGTACTGCATTGGGTTTAATCCCTACACTTTGGACAAGCCAGAGCAATGCAAGATGGTCCTCTTCATTCAAGGAGGGACTCAACATGATCATGCTCCCGAGTTGCCTAACTCGAAAGACTTCTATGAGCAACAGTTCACCATCTTTGGCGATGTTTACGACCTGTCAACCCTGACAGCACCTGGGAAGATTGCTGCTGCTGTCACCATCAACCCTGATGATGCTTTCCAGATCTTCAATGATGTTGCTGATCTCATCACTGGCCGCCTAGAGCCGAAGCCTGCTACAGTCACTACACTGGGATCCAAGCTGTAGAACTTGGACATTGAAGACCTACTACTGTCAAAGGTCTACAAGGACATCGCCACGCTAGTGGAGAGTACCTTTGAAGAGCTTGTATATGAGGATGCTGATGTCCCTATTTCTGTACTTTTTAATGATGATGTAATCCCATCTAAGTATGAAGCAATAAAGAGCAACCTTGCTTATGTTTGCGATGTGTATTCTAATGGCATTGTGCATGAGCATGAGCATTTTTGACATTAATGCATCATGCATCGAAAATGTTAACATTAACACAAATGACAAGCCATGTCTTCTCTAGATTGCATCAGACTTGACCTCTGAAGAGAGAATAGAAATAATCAGCACATTGAAAAAGCACATAAAAGCCTTTGCTCTAGGCTATGAAGACATGCCAGGTGTCGACAGATCCATTGTAAAACACAGAATTCTTACTAAGCCAGAGTTCAAGCCAGTTAAATAGAAGCTGTGGTGCCTCCTACCAAAGTGGGCACAGAAGGTCAAGGAAGATGTTTAGAAGCAGTTGGATGCCAAATTCCTTGAAGTGGTTGACTACCAAAAATGGTTGGCCAATGTGGTTCTAGTTCCTAATAAAGACAGCAGGGTTAGAGACTACACAGACTACAGGGATTTGAACAAAGCATGTCCAAAGGATGACTTTCCTTTACCTCACATTGACGTGCTGGTTGATAGCACAGCTGCTAGCGCTATGTATTCCTTTACTAATGGATTTTTTGGATACAACTAGATCCTAATGGCAGTTACAGACAAGGTGAAGATAGCTTTCATCAAAGAATGGGGGACCTACTGCTACAAGGTCATGCCCTTTCCCTTGAAGAACGCAGGTGCAACCTACCAGCGAGCCGCAACGACATTGTTCCATGACTTGATCCATAAGGAGGTCGAAGTCTATGTGGATGACATGATGGTAAAGTCTCCTACTAGAGGAGAACATACAACTACTCTTGACAAATTTCTCACACGCGTTGAGAAATACAGACTCAGGCTGAACCCAAAGAAGTGCATATTCAGGGTAACAGTTGGCAAGCTGCTAGGTCACATTGTCAGTCAGAGGGGTATCGAAGTGGATCCTGACAAAGCAAAGTCGATCATTGAAATGCCTATTCCTAGGACTGAGATAGAAGTTAGGGGATTTTTGGGACAGCTCCAGTACATTAGCAGATTCATCGCCAAGCTCACTACCATGTATAAGCCAATCTTCAAGATTTTGAGGTAGAACCAGCCTATGGTTTGGGATGAGAACTGCCAGTTTGCATTTGAGAAGGTAAAGCATTCCTCTCCAACCCGCTGATCCTGTAAGCACCTCGGCTGGGAAAACCATTATTACTCTATCTAGCCTTAGAAGAGGAGTCAGTGGGTGCTATGATGGCTCAAGAGAATGATGCTGAAGTCGAGCACCCGTCTACTATTTAAGCAAGAAGCTACTACCGACAGAGTGCAAATATAGCACTGTTGAGAAGCTATGCATGGCTATGGTTTGGGTTACCAAGAAACTCAGACATTACTTCCAGTCATACCAAATACAAGCAATCTCCAAGGTTGATCCTATGAAGTATTTGTATGCAGCTCCTTCACTAGTAGGGAAACTCTCCAGGTGGCTGATCTTGTTGTCAGAGTTCGATGTGCAGTATGTCACTACCAAGGTGATTAAGGGTAGAGCACTTGCTGAATTCTTAGCATCCAGGCCGATAGATGACTCTGAGACTTTTGAACTAGACTTCCTAGATCAGCACTTGGGGGCAATTGATGTCCCAAAATGGCAGTTGCACTTTGACGGTGCAGTCAACAAAAGAGGTACAGGTGTAGGAGTTGTGCTAATCACTCCTGAATGAGAATTAATAATGCTCTCAAAGCGACTAAGCTTCTCAGTCACCAACAATATGGCGGAGTATGAAACATGTCTCTTCAGGCTAGAAGCATTACTAATGGTTGGTGCCCCAGATGTACAGATATTTGGTGATTCGATGCTAGTCATTCACCAATCTGTGGTCGAGTGAGAAGTCAAAGAAGAAAGGCTCAAGCCTTATGCTGAATACATGAAGCTCATGGTCCATTAATTCAGCTCCTGCTAGTTTATTCACATACCACATGAGGAGAATCAGATGGCCGATTCTTTGGCCATACTAGCTTCAGTTTGTGAGCAACTGCAGAGTCAAGCTCAACCTGTGATTATTGAGCAGTCAAGGATCCCTTGCTATTTCAGAAAACGGGTTATGACGCTAGGCCCATTAGATGAGATCCCATGGTACGCAGATATCATGAACTTTCTGAAGATTGGAACTTATTCAAAAGAAGCCAACAGAACTGATAAGATAGCTCTACACAGACTAGCAACCAACTTCACCTAGCACCAGGGTGTTCTCTACAGAAGAACCACTGATGGTTTATAACTTTGATGCATATCGGGGAAGGACATTGAGTCAGTTCTGGAAATGGTACATGCGGATGTATGTAGGCCCCACATAAATGGGTTTGCACTTTACAGGAAGATCCTACGCCAAGGATATTTCTGGCTCACTATGGAAACAGACTGTATACAGTTCGTATAGAGATGCCATGAATATCAGATTCATGGAGACCTGAGTTATCTACCACTAGTCGAATTACAGAATTTGATAACGCCTTGGCCATTCTCAGCTTGGGGAATTGACATCATGGGTGAGATTCATCCTAACACATCTAATGGACATCGGTACATACTGGTAGCCATTGATTACTTCTCTAAGTGGGTAGAAGCTGAATCTTATGGTAAATTAGGGGCAAGATAGGTTGCCAAATTTATAGAGAAGAATCTCATATGCCAATATGGGGTGCCGTATCACTTGGTGTCAGATAACGAAGTACAGTTCTAGGCCCAAGTTGTAAACTTGCTGGAAAAATATGGGATTAAGCACCATCAATCCTCTCCTTACCGCCCTCAAGCTAATGGGGCAGTGGAAGCGGCTAACAAGACAATCAAGTGCATCTTAGCCAAAATGGTACAGACCTACAGAGATTGGCGTGAGCAGTTGCCATTTGCCTTGTGGGGTTACAAAACCACTATAAGGAGTCCCACGGGTGCTACCCCCTACTCTCTGGTTTATGGGACAGAAGCCGTATTTCCAATTGAAGTGGAGCTGAAATCACTTTAGGTCATTCTAGAATCTCAGTTGCCAGAAGCTAAGTGGAAAAGGACCAGGTATGAGCAGCTAGTCACTATTGATGAGAAACAACTAAAGTCCTCTATCACTTATAGCTTTACTAAAAGTGCATGGCCAACACATTAAACAAGAAGGTTAAACCTGTAGCCATACAGGAAGGTGATTTAGTCTTGAAGTAAGTCAGACTAGCTATTCGTGATCCTCGTGGAAAGTTCAGGCCCAACTGGGAAGGCCCATTCCTAGTTAAGAAAATCCTCTCCAAAGGTGCTGTTCGCATCTCAGATTTGGAAGGCAATGAATTCTCAGAACCCGTCAACCTTGACCGGCTGAAGCAGTATTTTATCTAGAGCAAAGGGCAAAAGAAAAGGTAAAAACAAAAATGAAAAGCCTGGTGAGCTGAAAACCTGCATAGGCAGTTCATGCAAAAGTTAAGGCAAGATGAAAAACATTCACTCGATGAGTTGAAAATCCACTTGGACAACTCATACAAAACTTAGAGCTCTTAAAAGCAAAAGGAGAGCGTTAAAATAGTTGATAAGAAAATCTCACACAAGGTTGGTCAATAACAGAGGTTGAGTCTGATGCACATCTGGAACTTCTGTGTTGGTTTTAACATTCTCATGTAAATGTTTTAATTTCATTAATGCAAATGGAACGCATGTTCATAAACTTAGCCTTAAGTAATACTAGTTGTAAACACAAAGCATTATCATCCTTTATTATATGTTGTTACTTAACAATATCTTATAGTACAGGATTCAAGCTTGGCACAACACCCACAATTTGTATTCATCATCAGCAGCAGGTCTAGCTCTGGGAATCTCCACCAGCGCTATCCGATGGCGAGGTCAAGTCCTCTCCACGTGCTCCACGAAGCAAGGCACTAGCCTGCCTCCCTCAAACTCCATCAGTCAAGGTATGGTCTACCGCTGGCCATACTGATGACAGATCCTAGCAGGACTGTAGTGCGTGCAACACCTGAATCCTGGCAATGGGATACAATCTATGTAGGTCATTACAGTCACATGCTGTATGCACCATGAGGTTCAGCTCCACCTGATCTTGCTCTCAGGTCGGGTCCCCATCCACTCAGTCCAGCCTTGGAAGTTCATCGTATTTGCCTCCCTGAAAATCATCTTCGCATATGGCTATGAGGTGCGTACCTCTGAAAATCACCTGCTGGCAGTGCCAACATCCTAAGCTTCTCTTGAAGCCAGATTTATAATAAAAGAAAATAAAAATAAAAGCTTGCCGAGTTGAAAACCTTGTAAAAGGTTGCTCAGGCAAAAGTAAGAGTGACCTATTGAGCTGAAAACCCAAAGGGGGCAGCTCAGGCAAAAGTTAGGGTCTGAAAACAAAATGGAAACTCGATGAGCCGAAAACCTTGCAAAAGGTGACTCATGCAAAAATTAGGGCAAAAATGTAATTATTCTAAGGTGAAAACCTATAAAGGCGGCTGAGAATTCTCACCTGTAGAAGAAGTAGACTTCCACTGAAGCGCTCAGACTGTCCTCGCTTCACTTGGTCCAGACCAATGATCGTCTCCGCTATGATCATAGGAAAAGGGTTCCAACCCTCCATAATCTGATCTACCATAGGCTCGATCAGCAAATCTCCGTGGCCGGATGGATCGACGAATAGGAACTGTGCCAACAGTCCAAATCCAGCTACCCTCAGCCATGATGGGTCTTCTACAGATTTCTGACCGCATAGTCAAAAAAGGGCAACAAGATCTATAGAGCCGTCTATAGCCAAAAGAGATCCTGCCTCCAGTGGACTAACGTCAAAAGCCCTGATCAGATATGAGAACGCATCTCCAACAGGCACTGGCACTGACAGCATCTCCAACAGGCACTGGCACTGACAGCATCACCGTCATGCTATACATAACCCCGAGGATGGCAGCAAACTCCTCATACATCAGACATAACTCTACATACCCGAACAAGAATACATGAATCTCCGGATCCCATAACTGTACAGCAGCGTACATAAAAGCATGATTGATTGAGACTTGCTAGAAGGTTCTCAAATATTTGAGTCCGATCTTGCCTAGTCAGCTCCACTCATTATTTCCTCAACGGCAGGAAAGAACGAGGAAGGCAGACAATAATTGCTGAGTCATTGTATATCTAATCTCTACAAGGAAAAGTAGAGAAGTTATGTTGTGCTAATAAACATATGAGCATGGTGTATTTATAAGCAGCAAACAACATTAGATTCCAATATTAAATCCAAAAGATACATAGTACAAGCCTTTGTCTGTTTTTACAGTCTGTACGCAACAACCCTGGTGTACTAGGCACACAATGCCAGTCTATAACACATTATCTTATTCTAGTACAGAAACTACAGACTTCTGATGCCATGCATATGGAAGCCTGACGTCACGTCATCTCTATGCATCATCCTCCCCGGAGTGATCATCCTCAGGACTGGGGCTATCCATAACCTCAATATTGTAACGCTCCAGACGCACTGTCAGACGTGCAATCTCTCGGTCTCTCTCCTCTATCATCTAAGCAAAATGATCATGCTCCTCTCACTCCACTTGCCTACTGGACTGCAAGCATGAACATATAGGCATATAAGTCACGTATTCATGCATTTCCATGCAAAAGTATTTCATAACAGATACCCACCTGGACATCTAACATCTCAAACATATGGTAGCGATGTAACCCTATCAGCAGCCTTGAAGCATCTGCTATGGCAGCTCAAGGTACCTACAAGATCAAAATACATGTCAGACCATTGAAGTTTAAAGTGTGGTAAAACAAGCATACTCACATGGGTTATATGTGGGGGATCAAACTCAATCTCACTCCTCGCTGGCACTGGATAAGAGGTCTCATAAGGATGACCTGTCTCGTCATAAGTGAAGACCCAGGGGTTCTGTGGCCACATCAGCTGACCTTCTATAAAGTCTGACGGACACCCATATCCTGGGGGCACCTCTGGGGTACCCGACATTGACACCGGTGGGATAGCATCAACTCCAGAATTATGAGATCATTTCGAGGCACCGCTGCCTCGAGAACTGCCAACACTTGGTGAACCTCGATGTCCACCTCTGCCTCGAGGAATATCAGGTCTGACTCCAGACCCGCCAGCTCTGTAATGCTGACCTCGGTATGTAGAGAGTTCCACATGCCCCAGTAATCTCAGCTGAATGAAGATCAGATAGTCCACTGGCGACTCTAATAAACACTCTCGCCCAGGTATACCAGTCAACCCAGTAATCACCTCTGGGTCTGTATCAGTACATGAAGCCCAAAACATAACACGTGGTGGTGCAGCAGGCTCTACACGACTCTCTCGCCCCAGCTGCCAATCTATCACATGTTCTCCTAGATAGAAGAGTCTACCTTCGGAACTTTCCAACAACATGTGTTGCTCATCCTTATGCATTGAAGTAGACAAGTATCCCGGCCTCGGATGCATATTGTCCCAGGGATAGGGACACACTTGTTCTAAAAGTGACGAGAAAATAAGAACCTGCCCAGGTATTTCTCAAACCAATTCAATACAGTTTAATGCTGATTAAATTGTTTCTTCTTACCTGATCCCAGGTTAAGTTGTTGAGGTGCTCCCTTAGCTCATCCATCATGAAATCAAGTCTCCGACGTGGTGCGCTCCACGCATGCAGACAAGGAAAACCAAGCGGTAATCCTTATGGGACCTCAGGCTCAGGCAATAGCCCAAACTCATACCCCATGATCTGCAAGGTCAATATGCACAGTCAGCAAGACATGAACAGACACTACAGTAACATAATTAATAGAATTTTGCTTACCTCTATGACTTGCCAGCACCCAATGAAGCAATCCCTACAGTGCCTACTACAGAAATTGATCCCCTGCATCAGGTGGGCCAGGCCAGCGCTACCCCAGTCATACTGCCCAATAGCATCCAGATCGCGAAGGCCCCATAATAAAGACATGTGAACGCTGTTCCTGGTATCATTGAATAAAGTACACCCCAGTGCATACAGCAAAAAACTGCGAGTGTACTGTTCTACAGAGATGGTCCTGCCCAGTCTCTCTGCTAACACTGCCTCCCGAAGATAGTTGTATGAAATACTGTGTCAACCTCTCATATTGGGGGATACGCCCAGCAGAACAAATATCATGTCATATGCCCAACGTGGCAATGTCAGCCTGGTATCAAATGGAAGAGGCAGCCCAGCACACTCTAGCCCAGTAATCCCGGTAAAGATACTCGGGGTGATAGCAATCTCACCCACAGGCAGATGGAAGGTGTGAGTGGAATCCATCCACCGCTCGATCATGGTAGTAATAACAAATCTATTACTCCTCTGTTCTACACCAATAAAGCAAGAAATATATGGACCAAAATAGCTCTGGTCCACTCTGGCGCGTATCTCCCGAGGTAATAGGGGGTACCACTCACTGATCCCCCGGATGCTGCCAGTTCCAACGACTGTTCGCTCCCTTTGTAATTCACAAAATTCAGGTTAGTTTTAGACTGAAATTACAAAATGAATATAGTAATCACAGAGGCTCAGAGCTCCTCCTCTCCACCCGAAATGCACTTATTCAGGCCTAAAATGCATAATCCCTCAAAAAATAGCCAAAAATGCATGTTTCGGCCCATTTTTCACTATCATGTGTGCCACACATGACCCCACATTTTTCACTATCATGTGTGCCACACATGATGTCAGGTGCGCCACACATGAGTCATGTGTACCACACATAGAAAAACCCCCTCCAAAAATGTCATTTTTCATGAAATTAACACGATAACCACTTGCATACCCAAGCCTAGTACTAGCCTAACACTAAATCCAAGGTCAATAGCAGTCTAAATGCATTAAAACAATCATAAAACTTAATTTTTGAAAAAAATCAAAAAACCAAAAAATCGAGCCGAGTCATTGAAAACTCACCTTCTCAGGAGGAGCTCGGGATCAATGGGAATCTATGGCAAAGGTTTCCGCAATTGGGTCACCAAAACGAGCCCTAAAATAGTTATGACGGGTCGTGTTCTCGGTTAAAGCATAGCTCGGGACGGATTCAGGGTCCCGGGGGGTCGATTGCATCCTGATTCCTGCCATTTTCGTAAAAATGTTGAATTTTCAATTTGGAAGTTGAGAGAAAATCAGGTTTTAGGGAGGAAATGAATTGATTTTTGAATTGGAACTTGGGACATACACCACACATAGCAATTTTTGCTAATGTACGCCTGCCACTATGCATGCATGCTAATGTGCGCCACCCCTTTACTAAAATGCACATGAAGAATTAGGCTCTGGCAAAAATTTCAGAATTTTTTGAGGTCGTTTGCTCCATCGAGCTCAATTTTCACAATCTGTAGTGTGTGAAAAATCCAGAAAACCAATCAGAATGCAGCAGACTAATACTCAAAAATTCAGGTTTTTTTTCTTGGACCATTTCAATACCAATTTCACTGATAAATTATTTTCCTATGTCTGGTAAAGATAGGAAATTAATCCAGCAGACGATCAAAAATAGTCAAGCCTTTGACTTCTAGTCAAGCCGTTGACTATATAGTGTTGCATTCCGGTAGAGGGTCCCAAATGCAGACTTTAGGGATAAACAACACTTATATGATGGCGCGAGAACAAGATCTGATGGTTGATCACCCTGACCCAGCAGAAGGTCACCTCTGGTTTCACTGTAGAACCACCCGATCTAGCAGAGATCACCAAGTCAAACCCTTGACTGCTAAACCCTAATGCATAGGCATCTGAATGCCAGCTTCAGATGAATTACTCACAAGGAAGCCATCGGTCTCGCAGTGACCACCGGTCAGCCTTGACCGGATTAGCCTGAACACCGGGCCCCCAGTAATAAAGCTGGGGTACTTATACTGGTCAAAACCATCGACCAAAAATGTCAGAGGCCTAACAGAGGATCCTGAAAGCCATTTCGGAGACATCTGACATTTACATGATGGCACGAGAATAGACCCAACAGATGGTCGTCCAGGTCTCACAGTTGACCACCTAATCCAGCAGTGATCACAGAACCAAGCCCTTGGTTCCTAAATCCTAACACATAGGCATCTGGATGCCAGTTCCAGATGATTAACTCGCGGTGTTGCCATCAGTCTCATTAGGGACCGTTGATCAGCCTTGGTCATCTAGCCCGAGCACCGGGCTCCCAGTGGCCGAATTGGGTTTCTTAGGTCAGCATTTATCTTCCAGCCCGAGTATCGGGCTCCTAGTGGCAGAATTGGGATTTAAGCCTCAACGCGAGCAACCCTACGAGTTAGGTACGCTTCCTACTCCCTATGAAAAGTCATGTTATGATCAGATCACATTTTGACGACTTATGCACATGTCACCTCAAAATGATCCTGATCAGGGGGCAAACTGTTGACCCTGACTTTTCACCATCGTGTGATTTTGGGTTTCTGTTGATTCAGCTTGGTCTTAGTCCCCGTATCGATCCCGATTATGTACATAGGCCTCTGTAGGCTTCTCTTGGGTATTCTGGTGTATAGAATACATTAGAGTTAGTGGGGCCCACCATGGTGCCTGGCGGGACCCGCCACTCTCATTTTCTCTATTTTGAGTATTCTGTACATGCAGAATACCCTTCACAGTTGCCTACGTAAGGTAAACCATTTGAAATGCAAAATATTACATTTCTGGCCCTAAACACTATTCACCATGAATATTACGTAGGTGGGGCCCACCAGGCAATAGTGGGGCCCGCTGCCCCTGATAACCTATTCTATGTATTCTGTACTTACAGAATACATTTTCCAGTTGCCTTACACAAAGCACAGCGCTTGGCATTACGCTGTAGGGCCTACCTAGGGTATTAGTGGGGCCCACTGCCCCTATTAGCCTATTCTGCATATTCTATACTTACAGAATACATTTCATGCCTGCCTGCGCATGGTAGGATGCACATAATGCAAAATATTGCATTTCGAACTTAAGTCACTATTCACTATGAATTGGATACAAGCGGGGTCCGCTTTCCCCAATTAGCCTATTCTGTGTATTCTGTACTTACATAATACATTATGTTGCCGCCTTACGTAAGGCACACCTCATGGCATCCAAAATGCCACATTTCTAGGTTCATCGTGTTATGGGGCCCGCTAAACACTAGTGGGGCCTGCTTCTCACTATAATCCACTTTGATGCATTCTGTACGCACAGAATACATCTTATCTGCTGCCTTACTTAAGGCAAAACGCTTGGCATGCTATTTGCCACTTCTTAGGCCCTTTTATGCTATGGGGCCCACCAATGTACTATTCATCCTGAAAAGTTCACAGGTGGGCCTACCACCCAACTGGGCGCACATGCCACGTTTTGGCCTTAATGGGCCTATTGGGCCCAGAACGGGCCTATTAAGTAAAACTCGATGTTCAGGGCCGAATTTGAGAAAATTTATAGCTGCAAAGTTTCTCAGAATGTCGATTGCACTTCAGTTGACATATGGCACACATCCAGTTTTGCCCGTACGAGCCGACACACATAGGGTAAAAATGAGATGTGCGGTGCACATCATCCTATGTGCACCGCACATTGCACAGAAAAGACGTTTGGTCGGGAGCCTTCTCGGGATCGAATTTGGAAAAACTTTGTTCTACAAAGTTGTTCCTCACGACGAATAACGCTTATAGGCTCGGGGCGCACGTCCCAAAGCAACCACAGTGGGCCCCACGTGATGGGTCAAAAGGTGATGTGCGGTGCATATCACCTGATGTGTGCAGCACATAGGCAATGTATGGTGCACATTGTCTTTAAATTTTTAAAATCCGGGTGAAAATTACAAAATTGCCATGCTCGATTTTTGCTCTATAAATATAGAGCTTGGGGTTTGTAAAATGGACTCCGAATTTGCTCTAGAAGCAACCTAAAACTTTGCCAAAATTCCTCTAAAATTAAATAAATATTTAATTAATTAAATCCTTAGGATTTAGAGACAAAATTGGCTTAGTTAGGCTCCCTAAGCACGGAAGGAAGCTAGATCAAGGAAGAAAAGCTGCTGGAATAAGGTAAATTTCCCTCTTTTCTTCAATTTTCTTGATTCTGTCATTATTCTGTAAGGGATGTGCTGCACACATCACCTCATGTTCGCCATACACAGCCTATGTGTGGCACACATCGACCCAAAAATTTCCAAAAAAATGCTATTTTTCTCCTGTTTTCACTCGATTTTTCGCCCAATCTGGCTATTTCAGTGATGTTTAGGGCCTTCTCATGCCTTAAATGTTCTGGATTTGCCAAATACTTGCTGGATCTAAGATAATTTTAGCTTTAAAATTATTTTTCTTGAGTTGGATGCAAATCCACGAAGCAAAAACTCATTTCCAGGTTTGATCTACCTAGATCGGGGTCGGATCTAGGGTTTCTGCTGAAAAATTTTTAATTTTCTTTTTGTTTTCTCTACCATGTGCACCACACACAGTCTATGTGTGGTGCACATTGGCCTATTTGCAGCAAACATAGGTCTCAGTTTTCACAGAAAAACCCAATTTTGGCCCGAACCACTTTCTGATCTAATTTTTCCAGCAACTCCAGTAGCTTTTCCATGTAATTGGGGTTCTGGATCTATCAAATATTGTCTAGATCTACTTTATTTTGGCTTTAAAATCATTTATTTCAATTAATTGCTTAATTAATTGTTTGGTTTGCTAAATCTGAGGCCGATTCATACTCAAAATGAGGTACTGTCTTCATTAAAGTTACTGGATTTTATCTGTAGTTTATTTCTGTACTGAAAGATTTAATTTTCTTGCAGATCGACCTCTGATGTTCGCCACACATCATGCCATGTGCACCACACACAACCTATGTGTGGCGCACATCCCTCACGTTTTTCCAGAAAATTGTATTTTGGACCGTATTTCATTGTATTTTTTATGTATCTAGTGGTATTTGATGCTTTACAGTGGCTCAAATATTCTGGAAACAGTCATAAAATAATTACATTTAAATAATTTTGACCTCAAAATTAATTTTTATGATAAAATGGAATTTTTAATCGTATAAATGTGATTTTTGAAAGGATTGGATTTTAATTGGTCGAGTGGCTATCTCCAAATTATTCCAATTGATGTTAGCCCTCCTAATTAATTTTCCATGATCAAACAAAAATAATTTTGCTTAAAATTATTTTTATAAAAATGAATTTTCATGATCCGGCTCGTGTTTATTATTTCAATTATTGCCTAACAATTGCTCGATTTTGACTCTTGGTTCATACTTTTAAATGGTATTGGACTAGTCAATTAAATCCAAAATTCATTTGCTACTAATGAATTTTATTTGTTTATTTTGCATATTAATCCATCCCCATTTTTGGATCGTGCAAAACCATAAGGAATAGTGCCCAGGAAGGAGGGGACGTTACTTAACGTCCCAAAATTATGTATGCGAGGAATTCTTGTAATAGGATAGGATTTATTATTCGGTCTGTAATAATTAATTCCCCCTATCTCATGTGTATCCCTCTAATTTCCTTGATCCCTTTCACCGGCCTTTATTTTTATTCGTATATTTGCCTAAATATACTATATCATAATGTCACATGCCATGTCACATGACACATGCACACACTACTATGCATGCCATGCATATACAGTATGCCATAACATATTGTATTTCATATGCACGTATGTATAAATATGTGTCATACCCTAATTTTAGACTGGCTTAACTCAGATCGAGTCCGGGATGATTTTGGACCATTTCTGGTTGGTCTTGGGCCATTCCAAACTGATTCAGATCATTCCGGATCGTTCTGGGCCAATTCTGGCCCATTTTAGGATGACACGTGCCACATATGTTTTAGCCCCACCGTATATGTACAAACATACGCGATCACGTATGTTTTAGGGTTTAGCATATGTGGGCATACGCGATCGCGTATGTTTTAGGGTTTAGCATATGTTGACATACGCAATCGCGTATGTCTCCGGGGCAACAAATTTAAAAGCTTAGGAACTCCATTCTGATGGGGTTGGCACTTGGGGAGCTGTGGGATTAGGGTTTTCTGACGGCTGAAAAACACTCCTAAACCTAATTTTGATTAATCTAAGCAACTAGGGTTAAAATCAATTCACAAAATCACTTAGATTATGTGGCTTTCGATCCCTAACGCTTGGAATTGGATTTTCTTTTCCCCTTACTTGGAGCTAAGGAGAATCTACAAGAGGTTACTAATCCATCATTTTTATTGCTCTTTTTATATATTTTTCATCATATTCATGCCTAAACTGCTGAAAAATTAA
>CANYBF010056954.1:0-10687 GCA_948192965.1 Dalechampia spathulata
ATTAAATTATCTTAATCTAATAAATTAAATAGATTTTAAACCAATCAAAATTATCCAGTTTATTATCTAAATTTAAATTATTTTAATAGTAAGATAAATACTATTAAAATAATAAATAAATAAAGTGATAATTATTTTGAAGTGAAAATAAGGGTTAAATCTGTAAATTTCTTATCTTTCAAATCACTATAAATATGAGGTATTTCCTTCATTCCAAAACACATATTTTGGAAGCCCAAAAGCAACAAGAAGCTCTCAAACTACAAGCTACAAGCTCTTCAAGTTCCAAGGTGTTCTTCAAGTTTCAAGGTGTTCTTCAACTTTGTCAAAGCATTCAAGAAGTTTATGTTATTCATCAAGCTCTTCAAGGTGTTATTCTTTCCAAGGTAAAATTTGATTCAACATAAGCTCTTAAAGCACTTGAATTGTGTTTTTCATCAAAAGTTTAATTCAAGATCAAGCTACAAAAAGCCCTTGAATTTGATTTGGAATTCAAATTAGAGGATTTAAATTCTTTGTTATAGAATTTTATATTAGAGATTGTAACCCGTTTCAAATGGATAAAATTATTTGTTGCTCAATTTCTAATTCAATTCATTTTTGTCTTATAGATTTTGCGCAATACAATTACTTTTTTAAAACTTAACAAAAATAAGTATAAAAATTAATATAATAAATATGAATTTTAATTAGTATATTATTTTATATTAAATGTGATTAGTATATTATCAAATTATATTATATTATATTTTACGTAATTATCTTACTAAACTTACAAAATATCTTATATTATTAATATATATCTTAATTATTTCAAATTTATATTATGAAAATTACATGGAATAGATTGATTAAGTAAATCTCTCGAACTTTTAATTAATATTATAAAAGAGAAGATAAAAAAGTAAAATAATAGTTTTATTATTTTTCAAAATTATAAAAAATTTTATTATAATAAAAGAAAATTTTAAAAAATAGAATATAATAAATGACGGATCAAATAGGTTTTAAAAATTTTACCCAAATAACTGAAAGTATTGTTAATGGATAAGAATCAAAAACGGTAACAAAATCGTACGTGATAATAGAAAAATTCCGTAAATAGACTCAGAATTTAAAATCAACGGAAATAGTAGGAAAGATGGAACATAATCCAGTTACATGTAGAGAATGATGTGATCAGATAGCCTGTAGGCAAGTGGATATGGCAAATACTGAGAGGCTTGGTAATTAATCTTGGGCCTGGTGGTGTGTAGGGGCCTACTTCCAACTTAAAGAAAACGTACAGTGGGCCGAAAGTATCATAGTGTTGCTCCGAGTGTGTGGCCCATTATCTTCAATTCTGGGAGTTCCCGAAAGTGGAATTCGAGAATTCTGAAAGCGTACGGAATTGGATGAATCCAACCCAAGTCGTCCCGATGAATACCCATGAGAAAAATGAAATGAAATTTTGTTGTAAAATTAGAAATGGGTTTTAATTAGTTGGATAGATTGGGTACGATGGTTCAATTTGCATGCCTCTTTCACTTTCTTGTCCCCATTATCTACACTCCCTCGGGAATACGGACAATGGGTAGCTTCCACAGCCTGGCTAAATTCCAACTTCATCTATACTGCAAAACCCTAGAAATTTCGTATCTTCCACTCTCATAATTGCATCTCCAGCCTTGGATTTGGATTCCAACCTCATACAATCCTATCTTGACCATATATATATGTATTCTGTCAACCATACACCAGTACCACTACAACTGGACCGCCCTACGACACCTACTGGTACTGCTGATGATCTTTAAAAAGACTGGTAATATTTAAGAATCTCCCAGAAACCGAATGGCATTGAACGCAGGATATTAAATGCGTGTTGAACCGATTCGCAGGAGGAGTAAATATTTGGTTATACTCGACGTAGTTTTATATCGAGTAGTCCCCTCCTGATTTATGTCTGCATGTGAATTTTTGACAGAGACGGTGGTGCTGAATCGCTGATAGCGGTGCACCACCGTCGTATCTAGTGTTTACTGTTTGGTGGGAAGTGTGAGCCGAAGGTGCCAGTTCTTTGGGACTTGAAACTTGGAAACAAGCATACTCCATTTTATAAAACATGCGAAAGGAATAGTGATTCTTTTCCTAAAGTACCAAAAAGATATATTATATTATTGCACCACTAAAATAAAGAGACCAAACTGTCCACAGAGTGATGGGTCAAAGTACCCACCATCATTTCTGTGCTACTTCATCCTTTAGCGCCATTGAAGGTTGTAGGAATAGCTTTATGGTTGTGTTGATATATGGTTTCATCGCTCTTGCTCATATGATTACATCTCTTAATACATAAACTTAACCAATAAAGCGTATCATATGATTGACACCTCAGTCAATGGACAGTAGTAGTGGTCTCTTACAAAGCCGCAGCTGGGCATGATCTTGCACTGCAGTTTACATCACCTGACACCACCCACACCAATAATTAAAGGGTTGTTTTTACTTTTCTTTCTTTCAAACTGGAAATAGCAGTAAAGTAAAGTAAGTTTATCATAGTACGTATATGTTACTGTCACTGTTGTCTTGTGATGAGCCAAACCACTATTAAACCATCCACATCTAATTCTACTCTAATTTTAAGATCTTAATCAAATTTCTTTCGAGAAGAAAAGAAGTAACTTTCATTATTGAGTTGATGGTCGTTTTCTAAGCTTTAGGATTAAGATTGAATGAATAAAACTTGCTAGGTATAGCAGCTGTTTCTTGGGCTATGAAGGATAAAGATGGTTCATTCATGGTTGTGCTACCTGTGACTGCAGTCCATGCAGGGAAGGGGGACCGCATGAAAAGATGTTTAGCCTACACAGACCCCAATAAGCATTTAAGGTGCCCATATAACAGCACGTACTCTTTTCCAACTCATCTCCATAATTTCTCATCACTTCTGCCTGCTAAGTTCTTGCTATTAACTTCAATTTTCTCTTCATCATGGTTAATAATGCCTCATTTGAGGATATTAATGAATTGAGAGAAACCAAACCAGGTTTCTGCAAAAAGGACCATCACTAAATTAACTTCTACCACCAGCCAACTCTACTCGCCCCCCAACTCGCATTCATGAAACGAACCAACCACCATTATTGCCTGCGTACCAGTACATTGTAAATATCTCCTCCTTTCTCTTCCAGATTTCAGGCCTTAATACATTCTCTCTTTGCTAAACCTTTCTGCCTAGTTCTTCTTCGTCTTCTTCACCATCTCTTCCTTCTCCAAAAAACTTCCGTCCTCTTTCTTGGTCTAGAATGACAAGAGGACTAGTAAAATGGTTGTTTTTCTCCGTAATAAGCTGCCTTGCTTTCAAGGTTGTCCTCTCCGAGCCTATTAACAAGAAGACGTATATTATCCAGATGGATAAATTTGCGAAGCCAGAATCCTTCTCCAATCACCTTGAATGGTATTCCTCAAAAGTAAAATCAGCATTGTCTGAACCTGACAGTGAAGCCAATGCAGACAATGACGAGAGGATAGTTTATACCTATGAGAGTGCCTTTCATGGGATAGCTGCCAGGTTAAGTGAAGAAGAAGCTGAGAGGCTGGAGGAAGCAGATGGTGTAGTGGCTGTATTCCCGGAAACTAAATACGAGCTACACACCACCAGAAGCCCCATGTTTCTTGGTCTAGAGCCACATGAGAGCACAAGTGTCTGGTCTCAAACAATTGCCGATCATGATGTTATAGTGGGAGTACTAGACACAGGTATTTGGCCTGAGAGTGCAAGCTTCAGTGATACAGGCATGACGCCCGTGCCTATCCATTGGAAAGGGGCCTGCGAGACAGGCCGAGGATTTGAGAAGCGCCATTGCAATAAAAAAATTGTCGGTGCAAGGGTGTTTTATAAAGGATATGAGGCAGCTAATGGAAAAATTAACGAGCAAGATGAGTACAAGTCACCGAGAGATCAAGATGGTCATGGGACTCACACGGCTGCCACCGTTGCTGGTTCTCCGGTACCTAATGCGAATCTACTAGGATATGCTTATGGGACGGCGAGAGGAATGGCACCTAGTGCGAGAATTGCGGCTTACAAGGTTTGCTGGGCTGGTGGCTGTTTCAGCTCTGATATTTTGTCGGCAGTTGATAGGGCCGTGGCAGATGGAGTGAATGTTCTCTCAATATCTTTGGGTGGAGGGGTTTCATCTTATTATCGTGATAGTTTGTCCATAGCAGCTTTTGGGGCTATGGAGATGGGCATTTTTGTCTCATGCTCTGCTGGAAACGGAGGACCTGACCCTGCCAGTCTCACAAATGTGTCGCCATGGATCACCACAGTGGGTGCTAGCACCATGGACAGAGATTTCCCAGCAACTGTTAATCTGGGAACTGGCAGAACTTTAACTGGAGTTTCGCTCTACAGAGGCAGAAGGACTCTTTTGACAAACAAGCAATATCCTCTGGTTTATATGGGTAGTAACTCTAGCAGTCCTGATCCGAGCTCTCTGTGCCTGGAAGGAACCTTGAATCCACGTCTCGTTTCTGGAAAGATTGTAATATGCGACCGTGGTATTAGTCCAAGAGTCCAAAAAGGCCAGGTGGCGAAGAATGCTGGAGCAGTAGGAATGATTTTGTCAAATACAGCAGCAAACGGAGAAGAGCTGGTTGCAGATTGTCATCTAATGCCAGCTGTTGCTGTCGGGGAGAAAGAAGGAAAATTGATAAAACGTTACGCTTTGGGTAAAGGGAATGCAACAGCAACTCTCGCTTTCCTTGGTACCAAGGTGGGAATAAGACCATCGCCGGTGGTGGCCGCATTTTCATCCAGAGGACCAAATTTCTTGTCACTTGAGATCTTGAAGCCAGATGTAGTCGCACCCGGTGTGAACATCATTGCTGCTTGGACCGGTGACACAGGTCCGTCAAGCTTGCCGACAGACCACCGTCGAGTGACGTTTAATATATTATCAGGAACTTCCATGTCATGTCCGCATGTCAGTGGAATTGCTGCTTTGCTCAAGGCTAGGCACCCAGAATGGAGTCCAGCAGCAATAAAATCTGCGCTAATGACAACAGCTTACGTTCATGACAACACCAAAAATCCACTGCAAGATGCTTCTACAGATACTCCTTCCAGCCCTTATGATCACGGCGCAGGGCACATCAATCCACTGAAAGCTCTGGACCCAGGTCTGATTTACGACATCGAAGCCCAAAATTACTTCGAATTTCTCTGCACACAAAGGCTATCACCAATGCAGCTGAGAATTTTTGGCAAGTATGCGAATAGAACTTGTCAAAAATCTTTATCAAATCCAGGGGACTTGAATTATCCCGCAATTTCTGCAGTGTTCGCGGACGGCAAAACCAATTCAAGTTTGACTCTCCATAGAACTGTAACCAACGTGGGCCTTCCTACATCAACGTACCATGCAGTAGTCACTAGATTCAAAGGTGCAAGTGTTAGAATTGAGCCTAGAATCCTCAAGTTCACAACCAAAAACCAGAAACTTTCTTACAAGGTTATCTTTACCACAAAATCCAGGCAAATAATGCCAGAGTTTGGTCAGCTGGTGTGGAAAGATGGAGTTCATAAAGTAAGAAGCCAAGTCGTTCTCACATGGCTGACACCAATATGATGAATTATGCCACAGTTTTCAACATTGTCCCATAATAATCAAGTTGTGTTTTCTATATTTCGTTTGTTTCTTGCAGTAGTTTCATTCTTAGTTCTCAAATAAGAACAGTATCAGGCTTCAGATAGAAAGATTGTTATCTGCAAGGACACAGCCACAGTATGTACGGAGTTCAGTTTAAATACAGTTGATGTTATAACTAAATAAACTACTATTCTGCAAAACCAAATTGCTTTGATCATATCCTAAAACGGGGGGAAAATACACTCCGATCGGACTGATCTGTACTGGTTTTGTTAAAGGTTAGTTCTTTACATCATTCTGACAAATACCCTTTTCCTTAATACATCAGCCATTAAGTTTAGACTATGGTTTTAGCATCATTTAAGGACAACTTAAGATTAAATCTTTGGACCAGATGATTCTCTTAAATGCTTATTTTTCTAGAATCTGTTACTGCTTTCTGTCTAATCACAAAAGACACCAGGAAGCATCCAGCTTCGTCCGCACATTTTTCTTAACCGGAAATTAACAACGTCAATGTTAGGTGGACTCGCCAAACAATAATTAAACCATTTAACGTATCAGTTTATATTTCCTTTGCTTTATATATATATATATATGCTTTATATATATATATATATATATATCTTTTTTTAATGTAAATTACTTCAATCTTTTTAATGTAAACTCAGGACCTACGGTAATGTCAGCTTAAACTCCACCATCAATCGATCCTTACAAGCACCTCCAAGTCAAATCTGGTGTCGGCGGCAACACCCTCACTTCGTGCCGGAAATTTCGAACTTCTGGCCCAGACCACCTCACCCAATTCCCATTCTCACCTAAGACATAACCATCAACGAATCAAATGGAACATGGGCCAGGCGGTTCTTGACCCATAAAACACTCGCTCATCTGACCAAAACAAGCTGCCTCTTATATTCTGGTTCCATGAAGGAGGATTCAGTCAGCTACGACCTTCTTGCAATGATTACTACGCAGGCATTGAACTACATGCTATCGTTGTTCCATCAAATACAGCATTGCACCTGAGCACCGCCTGCCGGCAGGCTATGACGACGCTGTGGAGGAATTGCAGTGGATCAAAACCGGACCATGTCAGTGGCCGAGAAAATTTGCTGATTGTAGTGAGTTTTACCTGATGGGAGGTAGTGGTGCTGGTGGTATATAGCTGACCATACCGCTTTAAAGTGGTTCAAAGTGGAGTGAATAGGAGTCAGAGGTGGTCAATAATTGGATTTTACCTCTTTGATCTCATTTGGGAATTGTCACTGCCAATGGGTGCTGCAGTGATCATGAATACTGCAATATAATGACAAACGAGTAGGGTTTATCAAAGACAATCGTCAAGCTCCGGTGGCTAGGATGCAGAGTACAGACCCACCAATGGATCGTCAAGTTGAGTTCATAAACATGTTGGAGGACAAGAATTTGCAAGAAGTGAGTCACTGTATAGAAGGAGGTTGCCATGGAGTTTTCCTTGATAACCTTGTATGCTGTCTGCAAAAGTTTCATATCATCATCTTCTTCAGTCCCGCCTAAATCATAAAAATATGCAAATCTTTTGTACAAGGAAAGAAGTTGCATGGCATATATATGTAATTGTCGATTGCCCTACTGAGTTCATTGCAATCCTACTCAACACATGACTATGAATTGCTGAAATATCTTCTTTTTTCCTAAAAAGGAAGCATTGCATTATTAAGCATTTTTGTTAGTGTTTCTTTTTCATGCCAATTAGAAAAGATTGATAGATGAGATAATGATTAGAAAATCATTCATGTATGATTAGATTTCCTTGAGCTATTTTCATGGAGAAAAGGAAAAAAAGAGAGAATTAATGATTATTTCTTGATGATTACGGCATTTACCTTTTTAAATTATTGGTTAAGCATGATTTGGTAGAGATTAAGAATAGACCCTCGAACAGCATGGCTCTGTTTGCGTGGTAAGAAGGCAATACATGTTCTTTTGACTGCACCAAAATTCAACTTATGCTTATTCAATGCTAACCTTAAACAAAACAACATGTTGCCTTCTAGATATGCAGACTAAACCAAATAATTTTATACTCAAGTCTTAATTCTACTTGACATTAATTACATGGAAACTATATAATATTAATAAGGCATGTGGACCATAGAAAAATGTGTATATGAGATAGATTGATTTATTCAAGGTCAACAGTTATTTTATTTATTTAGTTTACGTATTAATTATGAGAAATGATCATTATAAGATAAAATTTAGGCTTGGTTATATATAGGAAGGAGCTAAGCGTATCCCCAGCATTTATACCTCTGTGTCCGAAGGTTACAGAAATTAAATTGCACCATATCCCATCTTGATCTCCGTTGCAAGAATTCATACCAACAACAATGTCGGCTGCAACTCCAACGCCTAACTCCACCGCCATCGATCCTTACAAGCGCCTAGGCATCATACCCGGTGCCGACGGCAACTCCATTACTCGCTTGCCGGAACTTCCAAACTTATTTCCCAGACCAACCTACCCCATTCCCGTTCTCACCAAAGATTTAACCATTAACCAGTCAAATAAAACATGGGCCAGGCTGTTCTTGACCCAAAAAACACTTGATTCTGATCGAAACAAGCTTCCTCTCATACTCATGTTCCATGGAGGCGGATTCATTCTCTTCAGTGCAGCTACATCCTTCTTTCATGATTATTGTGCAAACCTAGCAATTGAACTAAATGCTATCATTGTCTCCGTTGAGTACCGCCTTGCACCTGAGCATCGCCTTCCGGCAGCCTATGAGGACGCTGTGGAGGCACTGGAGTGGATCAAAACCAAACCAGATCAATGGTTGATACAATTTGCGGATCTTAGTCGGTGTTTCCTGATGGGAGGTAGTGCTGGTGGTAATATAGCTTACCAAACTGCGTTAAGAGCAGCAGAGAAAGTGGATGATCTTGAGCCTATGAAGATCAGAGGGTTGATGTTGCACCAGCCATTCTTTGGTGGTTCTAAGAGGAGCGAATCGGAGTTAAAGTTGGTCGATGATCGGATCCTACCGCTTTGTTGTACTGATCTGATGTGGGAATTGTCTTTGCCGACGGGTGCTGACCGTGATCATGAGTACTGCAATCCAACGGCAGACAAGGATAGGTTTTCAAGAGCAGTCGCCAAGATCCGGCGGTTGGGATGCAGAATAATGGTCGACTGGGGTGATGCGGATCCATTAATGGATCGTCAAGTTGAATTCATAAAGAAGTTGGAAGAACATAATTTGCAAGTGGTGAGTCATCATATAGAGGGAGGATGCCATGGAGCTGAGTTTCTTGATGCATCAAAATGCCAGACATTAAACCCTGCCTACAAAAATTTCATCTTATCCTCATCAGTCTGGCCTAGTCTCTGAGTCTGGTATAAGATCCGATTAAAATATGATCCTGTACAAGTTTTTCGATCTATTATGTGTTATATAATAACCTTCGTCTCCATTAATAAGGCATTTTACTGGTTTGTTGTTTTCGCCGGTCGAAGCATGTCAAGCTCATCCTGCTTTGTTGATTCATTATTTTTATAGGTATATTAAATATCGATTTAAAATTTAAAATTTTTAAAATTTTCATAATTTTTAAATTTTTTTACTTAAAATTATACTAAACTATTTTATACTGAAAAAAATAAAATTCTCAAATTGAAATTAAAAATAATATAATATAAATATTTTTATTTTTAATATAATTATGAAGATATTTATTATACATAGAAAAAGTACTAATTAAATTAATTTATTATATAAATTTATAAGTTATAATTACAATACCATTCATCAAAAAGTTTTATGACGTTTTGATACTTATATGAAAGGGCGATTGACCTTTTTGGTGTAAAAAACTTTTTAATTTACGGTTTTAGTGGTTTTAGTGTGGAAACAGAAAAAATTCCCATTTTGGTGTTTTCATACAATAGCCAATATACATATTTTAAGTATTTGAATTTTAAGCATAATAGTTATAAGATTTTAAACTTTTCTCCCTTTAACTTTTTATCTTATACAAAATAGTCTAGAATAGATTTTTTTTTCAAAAAATTAAAATTTGTGAAAACAAGTTTTAATGGGTATTCATACCGAATCCTCAGATTCCAGTAATCCATCAGGATTAACTTCCTTCATTAATGTTCAAAATGAGATAAACCAGCTCCTAGAAAATTTTCATTCTCTAGGATCTACAGGAGATTCACCAGGACAGAGACAAGCTCTAGCAAGTGATATAGGAAAATTGGTGAATGAAAGGCTAGATGCAATAGAGCGAGAAAGAGCTTTAAAAAGGCCAAAAGAAAGCTTACCTGAAAAGGAAATTTTGAGATTAAGAAAAGAAAAAATAGTTCCTTTCATAGCAGATCCAAAAATCAAAGCAGCCAATATGGAAAGTAGCAATCTAGCTCAAGACCTTAGGAAATCCTTAGGATTGATAGAAGAAGCCCCTTTGCACATAGATGATAGAACATTCAACGAGCTTCTGTCTACAAAGAAAGCTATATACAAGCCTAATTATCCCCATAGGACTAAAGAAGAATTCATGCCAAGGGACAATCCTCTTAGGCCTGTAATTAGCCCAGCAGCGTTTCTAAACCTCGATTGTGAGAAGCATACTTCTGAAAGAATTGATGAATGGATCACCATGATTAAATTCACAATCAAGTCAGGATCATATAGTCCAGCAGGTGCATATGAATTGTGTAAAGCCACGATGGTAGGGAATGCTCAGAAAAATTGGGATTCATTAATAGCACACACCCCCATTAAAGAAGAAATAGAAAAAGAAGTAATAACAGATGGAGTGTTAGCTATTGTGGTAGATGCTTTAAAAAGAGAATTTTGTGGCTTCTCTTTGTCTACCAAGTCTTTAGAAAAAGAACAATCTCTGGCGGGATTGATAAAATTGCAAATCTGTGATATGTGCTTTTTTGATAATTTTGCTTGTGAATTCCAAAAGTATTATTACAACCTTGATCTAATGTCACAGAATTACATGTCAGAATTGTTTTTTGCAAAGTTACCAGAACCATGGCCCGAAGT
>CANYBF010057038.1:0-18743 GCA_948192965.1 Dalechampia spathulata
CTTTCCATTCTTCCTTTCCATGCATGTTCTCAATCCACACATTACATGGTATCACATATTATGCATTATTCACATCCATAAGCAAGGAAAACATAACATTCCAAGCATTTCCACATCAAACATCAACGTATGAATTTGCAAGCGATAGAATTGAACCAATTACATACGCCTAAACTCCGTAGACAATCATAACAAGCCAAAAGAAACATAAACATAAGCCTCAACTTCATTGAAGTCATATGGCAACAATCACTAGCCAAAAAGTGACTAAAACAATAAAACTAGCACTAACCTCAATCGCAAGCAACCTCTAGCTATAGCCAATGATCCTGTCCTTACTTGTATTCAACTTCTATCTCGCGTTCTCGGAAGCTAGTGATGTTTAGAATCGATAAGCAAAAGATTTGGTAAGGGTTAGGGTTATTTGCTTAAAGAAAAAGGTAATGAAGCTTATGGAAAAAGCTTGGTTTTCTGCCTTAAAAGTCAAATATAGAGTCGCGTACGGCCGTACGGACATTGGTACGCCCGTACCGACTCCAAAAGCCTGATAAACCCAAAAACCTGCGAGCTGACGTATGGCCGTACCCCCATTTGGTACGCCCGTACGGGTACTGTTCATCTGATAAACCTAAATTTTCCTGTGAGCAATCTGATTCCTATGAGCAACGGTACGCCCGTACGCCCAGTTGGTACGCCCGTACGTACTCGAGGCCCTCAGATCCCTGTTTCTCTCTGCCTCGTATGACCGTACGGCCAACCCGTACGCCCGTACCACTCCTTAAAAATACACAACATGCCTATTGGCATGCCTAACTCGCCCGTAACCTGTCCCAACACGCATACCAACCTAAGCACACTTCTAAAATACATCTTTACCGTACCGCGGGGGCTCTGCCCCCACACCCCCGGCCATAACTCACGTCACTCCCCCTGATGGGCAGATGTCGTTGCTCCGCTCCGTTCACTCGTTGCGCTCACGCTCCACTCGCTCACTCCGCTCCGCTCCGCTCCGACATCTGCCCCTATACCAGTATAAGGGCTATACCTAACATAATACATACCCAACCACATACACAAGCCGTCCCTTATCCCACCGAGAAGACATGCTTCCCAATAAGGCGACGACACCCAATCAACCATATAAACACATATATTGCACCACATAGAGATACACAAGCATAAAACCATCAATGCATACATTCATATACAACATACATCATCATATACGTCATTCAATCCTACCATTCATCTATGCATATACACCTATAAGTGCATAACTCCTAGGGTCTCTACTGTGGGTGTAACAAGTTGTGCAAAGAATTTTCTAAGTGTATGTAAAATTGAAGTATTTTTTAGGACTACAAGTCAAACAATGTGATGATGGAATCTTCATCAACCATTACAAATACACTCAAGAGATGTTAAAGAAATTTGGAATGAATGATGGTAAAGCAAGTAAAACGCCCATGAGTATAACCACAAAGCTTTCTTTGGATGAAAGTAGCAAATAAGTATATCAAAAGAAGTATAGAAGTATTATAGGTAGTCTTCTCTATCTAATTGCTTCTAGGCCGGATATTATGTTTGTTGTGTGTATCTATGCTCGCTTTCAAGCATCACTTAGGGAATCTCACTTGAGTGTTGTGAAATGAATTTTCAAATATTTGATTGGTACTGTGAATTATGGCTTGTGGTATCCTAAAAGTGTTTCATTTGACTTGATTGCCTTTTCTGATGCTGATTTTGCTGGAAATGTATTAGATAGGAAAAGTACGTCTGGAACATGCCATTTTTTAGGGAATTGTTTGGTTTCTTGTTTTAGCAAGAAGTAAAATTATGTTTCTCTATCCACTACTGAAGCTGAATATATATCTATTGGTTGTTGTTGTGCTCAAGTGCTATGGATTCAACAATAATTAAGAGATTACAACTTGTGTGTCTCATGTACTTTAATTAAATGTGATAGCACTAATGCTATCAACTTATTTAAGAATCATATACATCATTCTAGGAGCAAGCATATAAACATTAAGCATCATTTTCTACGTGATAATGTACAAAAAGGGAAAGTTGTTATGGAATTCATTGATACAACTCACCAACTTACGAATATTTTCACAAAACCCTTATATCAAGAATGTTTGAACTTCATTAAGCATGAGTTAAGGATGATAGATGAATCATTTTTTAAGTAAGAATGTATTTTATTCCTATTTTGAATCTTAAAAACTCAAAAAAATTCTTAAAAATCCAATTTTCAGTACCCGTACGGCCGTACCCTATCTTGTACACTTGTATGGTTCCTCTAAATTAAATTCCTATTTTGGAAGAAAGTTCTGTGCAGCCGTACATCCTCAAGAGTATGCCCGTATGCTCCAAAAATCAAAAATTCCAGTAACTTCAGTATGATCATATGTTATCTTGTATGCCCGTACATGATCAATTTCTCAAAAATTCAAAAATTTTCAAAAAGGCTTGGTACGGTTGTACGTTATCTTGTATGCCCGTATGTCTTTTCTATCAAAAATTCCAAAATTTAGCAGTAGCTTCTATATGACTGTACACCTCAAATGGCATGCCTGTATGCTTCAAAAGCATCATTTTAGCATGGTCGTACGCTGTCTGGTACGCCCATACGTTAGTGTTTTCTTTCATAAATTCAAATTTCACAGAGCCGATACTGTCGTACGCGATTTGGTACTCTTGTATGTAACTCTAAAAATCTAATTTTAACCTAATTTTTATATTTTTCTCTTACCATTATGGATTGTTTCTTCCATTTTCTCCCAATTTTTCACCTTTTTTGACCTAAAATCCACCAAAATCACTCAAATCACACTCGAAATCTTCCTTCCTTCATATTTACTCATTATTTTTGGTCTATTCACCTCAAAAATGTTGATTTTCACTCAAATTCCACTAAAAATCAATTTTGTCTCAAAATCGCTTATTTTCTATGATTTTGATAATTCTCTTAATTATTTTCATTGATTTTAGTTATCTTTTGTTGTTTACATAGTATTTTGGCTGATTTATGTTATGAATTTCATTGTTTTACTATTTTTGAATTTTTAGGATTTTTGATTTTCTGTCGAATTTTTGAAAATTTCAAAATTTTTGAAAAATGACTTCTCATCGCAGAAGTGTTAGTTGTTCGTCTCAACCTCGAGACAATGGAAAAAGGGTCCAAACCCAAGATCGCACTCCTCTAACGCCTAATGTCCTAACTTTTGGCTCTAGGCAAGCTATTTTGAGTCAAAAATATTTTCTTCTTCTCAATTTACGTGCATAGCCACTCTACGTACTATCAAATTAGAGGCCAACGTTATACATTTGCTAACTAACATTAGTTGGTCTAATTTTGCTTTTTTGGATAACAAATCCATTGATACTCTATCATTCAAGTTTTTACAAACCTTTAAACTTGATACTTCTCACACATGTACTTTCAAATTATTTCGTTGTAATTACAAGCTCACAAAATTAGATTTTGATGTTGTATTCGATTTTCATACTGATGGCATTGAAAATACTAAATCAACCATTTTTTACCACTCTTTATTCTGAAAGGAGATCACACTTGATACTCCTTTCCATCCTTCGAGGCTGAAAGCCTCTTCTTTCAAATCCTCGTCTGTCTTTTACTATCATCATTTGATCATCTACCTCCTTTTCAGGCGATCAGAGTCTTATGATATAGTGACCAATCCTAACTTAACCTTTCTTCATTCTATGGTCACTGGTACCAAAATTCAGACTGGTCACTAGCTTTAGGAACAATTTCTTGAAGTCGATAATCAAAAATAGTCTGGCCGAGCTATTCTTTTTGGTCCTCATATTCTCCACTTCTATCATTTTCTGAAGGGTTTCCCTTCTGATTCTCCTACTCCTGGACCTTTTGATCTAAATCTTGGCTTGTCTTTCATTGAGCATTCAATGCTCAGTAAACCAAACCGCCTAAACAAATACTTTATCCACATAGAATATATTAAGAGACGTTTAGAGCATCTTCTAGCATTGGGATTGCCTAATGATACTATTGCACTGTATGGTGCTAAGGCAGTCAAGATCTGCTAGCATATGCAGGTGCTTATCCCCTCTGTGTAGAGTATACAGAGGATGACACTCTTGCCACTCTACTTGGACGCATCAGCTCACCTCACGATTATGCCCGATGTCAAGTGGCTCTGAGCCATAAGCGTTAGCGACAGACAAAGGGTGCTTCTTCTTCTAGTGCTGCCACTCCTAATGCTACTGTTACTCCTACTTATACTGCTGCTACTCCTACTTATACTGTTGCTCCTCCATAGTCTGTTGTGTATCTGATTACACGGTAGTTTATGGTGCTTAATACCAGACTTGAAGGTTTCGAGCATCATTTCAATTCGATTGATCAGCGACTCCTTCAGTAGACCTAGGAGTTTCAGGATTTTCATACCTTGACTACTGCTGCTCTTCAGTCACTTAGTTCCCTACCTGATCCATTTAGTCCTCCTCCTTGATGCTTTTTGATGTTGACAAAGGGGGAGATATGTTTAGAGGATAGATAGGATAATTAGTTTGACTTTAGTAGTTTATTTTGATTTTCTTGTTGACTTTGAGTATTGTTGTTTACGTTGATCATTAGATTATATTTTCAATGTTTATGATATTTATGATATTTTATTTTCTCATTTATGGATGTGTTTATCATTCTTTTTATGTTGATCAATTAATTATGATTAATTGCATGTATTCTAAAACAAAGGGGGAGAATTTCAATTTCATAAATTTTCATAATTTGAGTATATTTTCCAAATTAAACTTAAATTGATTGTCAACATCAAAAAGGGGGAGATTATTAGACTTATTATTTTGATGTTTATTTTTAACAAATCAATTTAAGTTAATTTAAATGAAAAATGTTGAAAATGAGTGTGGTACGGGCATACATGTTTAGGTATGGGCATACATGTCCAGGTGCGGGCATACCACTACTATGAATTGCATTGTACGGCCATACGGCTGGTCGTACCATCTCTCGATGTTACTATATAAAAAAGTCATGTGGTACAAGTGTACCAGTCTAGGTATAGGCATACCATACTTTGTTTGTTGGGTCGTACGACAACACGAGTTAGTCATACCATATGCTAAATTTAGCAGTAGGTTTCGGATGGGTGTACCAAGTGGGTGGTATGGTCATACCACAACCACTGCCCAAATTAGTATTGCATTTTAGGTAGCGGTATGGGTGTACGTGATCTTGTATGGTCGTATATGTCTTTTATAGAAAGATTTTAAGCTTTCTAACAGATTTATTTTTTAATTAAATTGCTTCCTAACAGATCTATTCTTACTATGAAGTATTTATACAGTTGAGATAACTTCATTTCTATAAGTTACTTGACAGAAACTCATTAATCTCTTCAATCTCTCTTTGCATTACTTATATTCTCTCTTTATTTATCTTTTACAACCCTAATCTATTTCATCTGTAATTCTGGGTTAATGAGAGTTAATGCTTGGGTATTATTGTTGTAATTGCAAATCGAATATTATGACTTTGATTATTATTGTAAAAGTTTGAGTATGAGCCTTGAAAACACTAGGGATTGAATTCTTGTAAGAAGAATTCATTGTTGTATTGTGAAAGTGTTTAGTGGAACCCTAAGTTGAGATTTAGGAGAAGTGGACATAAGCAAGTTAAAGTGTCAAACCACTATAAATCTTATGTTGTCATCTATTTTGGGATTTCAAAATTATTATATTTTATAGTTTATTTTGAAGTTTTTTAATTAATAAAAATAAATAATAAAAAATCACTTAATATAAAATATTGATCAAAATTTTAATACTATTAATTAATTAAATGTAAATATTAATTTTTATTATTTAATAGTTTAATTTGTTAAAATTAGTTTTTATTATCCAATTTTTATAACAATTACTTAAAATATAAATACTAATCACTTTTATTATCTAATAGTTACACAAATATCTCACATTTTTAATGGTTAACTTAATGTTTTTAAACTCATATTATAAAAGTTTAGCAAAATAGATTAATAAAATATATTTTTCTCATGATTTTAACTAAAAGAAAGGGTAAAACGTATTAATATATGGATTTTTTATTAATTGGTTGATAAAATTAAAAATAATATTATTAAAAGTTATTATATTTTACAATTTATTTTGAAGTAATTTTAAAATTTTAAAATTAATATAAATAAATAATAAAAAATCAACCATATAAATATAAAATATTTAATTAAAATTTTAGAATTATTAATCAATTAAATTTGAAAATATGATTATTTAAGAATTATATACAAAATTACATATAAATACTAATTACTTTTAACTAAAAGAAATTGTAATACCTATTTATGCATGAATATTTTATTAATTTTAATTGATAAAAATTTATTTTTTCATCAAAAAATAATAATATTAAAATTATTATATTTTATATTTTATTTTGAAGTAAATTTAAAATTTTTAAATTAATATAAATATTTTCATTTTAGAACTAATAATCAATTAAATTTGAAAATATGATTACATGAATTAGAATTTAATTTGTTGATTTTTATTTTTAAATTATTAAGAATATTTCTATAATAAAATTATATAAAGAAGAATATTATTTATGATCAGTTTCAAAAATATAAGGATTTCAAGTTATAAAAATATCATACATTATTAATATTTAATTTAATTTTTTTAAATTTATATTATAAAAGTTAAACGAAATATATTGATGAAATATGTTTTTATAGAACTTTTGGCTAGAATAAAGTGTAGTATATATTTTATTAATTTAATAGCTTATATGTTGTTAGACCCTTGGTTTTGCTGGTTGAGTCATATGTGAGTCAATTTAAGTCATTTGCAATTTTTCACAATGTTTTCTTGGTTGGTACAAGCGTACCAAATAGTTTAGCTATATGGTACGACCATACGGCTGGTCGTACCTAGTGTATCCTGTTTCATTGAGTTTGGTACGGGCGTACCATTGAGTGGTATGGTCGTACGCGAACTCGCAGGAAATTGGTTTGTCAGTAAGCCTGTTTTGGTATGGGCGTACCATTGGGTGGTACGGCTGTACGCGAACTCACAGGAAATTGGTTTGTCAATAAGCCTGTTTTGGTACGGGCGTACCATTGGGTGGTACGGCCGTATGTAAACTCGCAAGAAAATTGTTTGTCAGAAAATTTGGCCCGGTACGGGCGTACCAAGTAATGGTATGGTCGTACCATATTTCCCTCTCATTTTTCAACGAATAGTTTTGAATCCGTACGGGCGTACGAGAATAGTACGGTCGTACGCAACTTATAAAACAGACATTTAAGTCTGTTAAACGGCTAGTTTTTGATAAGAACTTTGTATGCTTTCATTTCTAACATCCAAAAACTTGTAGAGCAATTTCCTTTGAGCTACTTTCATCAGTTTCAAGTAAGTTTCAATTGTATTTTTGTATTTAGCTCACATTGTTGTATTCCCATAACCTAGATATTAGGGTTTGTATGTTACACCCGTAGTTGCGACCCTAGTAGTTTGTACACTAGTATACGGGTAGAGGTCTGTATGTGTAAGAGTTTTGTTATATATTGATGATGTGTATGCGTGTATGTATGTATGTATGCTTGTATTTGTGATTGTATTATGTGACACTGTTGCCTTAGTGGGAAGTGCGACTTCTCGGTTGGATGAGGGACAGTGATGTTGATGTGTTAGGATTGGTTTTGGAGTGTGTTTTACAGGTTTTGGGAGAGTTAGGGGCTTCAATTGAGGCATGTTCTGAGTTTAGGCATGCGGTACGGGCGTACGGATAGCCGTACGGGCGTACTAGAGGGTTGTACGGCCGTACGTCAACTCGCAGGAATTTAGGTTTGTCAGTAACTTTGGGGTCGTACAGGCGTACCAAATATGGTACGGGCGTACAACAACTCGCAGGAAAATCAGTCCATCAGGGTTTTTCAGTTGGTACGGGCGTACGGGTATTTGGTACGGTCGTACGCGACTTAAAATACCATTTTTAAAAGGATAAACTTAGACTTTTCTTTGACTGTCCTTCCTTTTCTTTCTTCTAAACCCTTTCTCTACATCCCTAAACCCTAGAGTTCGTCTCCTTTCAATTTATTAAGCGTAGCAGAGTTGGTTTTACAAGGTTAGAAGCTTAGAGACGTGATCAGACCTTAGCAGCTTTACTTTTACCAGGTTCGTGCTAGTTAGTGTTGTTGAGTATTAGTTATTCTTTGCTTCTTTGATTGCTTTTAAGCTAAGTATGGATTATTACTTGATGATTGGGGATTGAATTCCCGTATTTTCCTATGATTTGTTTAGTTTCATGATTCTTGCTTGAGATTCCATTTGATACTCTCGCATATTAGCATATTAGCATATTCATGACATATGGGATCGTGAATGCTTAGACAGAGCGAGAGAAAATGAGAAAAGGCATGCTGGATCATATATTACAGGATTCCATAATGGAATCGTATATTATATTTCCTCCTTCGGGAGTTGAGTCTCGAGACATAGGCATAATAAAAGGGCCTACGGGCCAAGATTACAGTTATCCTCCTTCGGGAGTTGAGTACCGGTACATAGGGATCCAACATGGAAATATATTGTGCACAATAAGGGAAAAAGGAAAGAGGGAAGAGAGTACAGAACAGGAAAAGAAAACGGGATAACATAGCATTGCATCATATTGCCTGTTACTTGACATGTTTGTCTATGTTTTATGCGTGTATGATAGCTAGTGCCACTGAGTCTTCAACTCAGTGTTTATCAATTGATGAATGCAGGTTCCGAGCCTATGGTAGAAGGCCCAGAGCAGTGATTGCTAACGTCAGCGGAGAGGCGGATTCAACAGCGAATCCCTGTCTCGAGATGGTCTGGAGCAGCTGAGCATATTTTCTTTTTTGTAGCCTCGTATTGTAGCTTGTATATATAAGAGAGGCAGTAATGTATTTGTGGTTTAGTGGTGGTTTGTACGGTTATTGTAACCAGAACCTTTGTATATTAATGAATATACTTGTTTATAGACATGTTCATTCAATTGAATGTACGTTGTTATCCAGGGTTATGTTTGGTTCTATTTACTGATTTCACCGCCATACTATTTGTTGTCCCCATACGACGTCTCTTTATATGTGTACAGGTATCCCTTGTAGTGTACACAGTGGTTTTCCATACGGGAGATCATTGTGTATGCTATGGGAGCATGTTACTCCAAGTATGGGCTGGGCGTGACATAAGAAGTTTCAATTACTCAAGCATTCATATGATAGGGGAAGCCCAAATCTTGTATCATGAGCTAATATATGGGTTACGTATTTAAGCAAACAAAAATGATAATGTTCATGCTAAATGGAATATGGATGTTTATTAAAGGGTGTATATATATTATATATATGAATATAAACATTTAAAATGTTCATGTATAATAAGCCTCGAGGATAGATAGTTTATAACTCCTATTTTATGTATGGATAAGGGTAAAATAAAAATAGATTTGTGCCTAATAATAATTAACATGTAAATAAGATTTGAGGTAAAATAAAAGGCTTGATGATACAAGCATATCATTATGAAACAATGTGAATCATTATGAATATTTGATTATTATTTATTAATGTCAGATATATGATATGTAGATATATTTGGAAATGGTATCAATTTATAACTGTGTCATCATCATATAAATGCGTACATAATAAAGTCATACATCATTCATCATCAACATGATATTATGGAGAAATAAGGAAGGCATAGAGCTATATATATAAATATACATATAAATATATATATATAAAGAGCGAAATAAGGATGATATTAGTATATCTATATATTATAAAAATGAGGCATAAAGGAGGTGCTAGTATATTTAAATATTAAAATGATATAAAGATATAATATAAAAATATATTAGGAAATTGAAGTATTCAAAAAATATATAGTATAGATTATACGCAATCAAAGATAAAGATTGATGTGATCACTGAGAAATGATAAATTCATAGAGAAATGATGAATTCATAGAAAAATGATCAAATCATAGAGAAATGATGAATTAATAGAGAATAGAGGAATGTAATACATATTTCCATTCATTATCATATAGCATATAACATATCATTGCTACGAGAGAAGAGGAATACAATTCATATTTACATTTGCATTCATTAACATATAACATGTCATTACTATTTTACTAATGCACAAGGTGATAATATAATTGATCTATAAAAGTGATATAGTTTACAGAGTTATTCATAGAGAATTATATTAATAATATTTCATTATTGATTGTAAATTTATTAGTTGCAATATTAACTTATGATATAACACTATGAATGTTCGTTATTTATTTTTTTAAATAATTAAATTTATTAAAAAGGAGATAAAGTTTTATTTACAATATAAGTTTTATTAGAAACCAATGAGTTCTATACTTAGCATTTATTATTTGATGAATGTAGGTCAGGGTAGTTCAGGGGGGTGCCTAGATCATTAAATTACTAGAGCAATCAGAATACTTCGAGTTTTGTATGATCCTTAGAAACACATTTTGATAGTATAATATATTCCTAGCAGATGTTTTTATTTATATAACTATCATTATACAGGTTATGGACAATAAAACATTTTATGCTTGTCTATTAGCAATGATGCTAAAATTACCTAGTGTGTAACTTATTTAAATTATATGAATAATACACATACAATAGTTGTTTAATGACATACCATACTTTATATATGGATATTTTTATGAACAGGTGACATTATAAAGCCACTAGTAATAAAATGAATAGTTACAATTATAAACTAGATATATTCCCTTGAAGTAAAAAAAAATTCATAGATATTTTATAGAGTGATTAATGGATTCTTAATTGTAAGGTATTTATTAATCGTTTTAAGGGAGGATGTTTTCATCGGTTGGGTGTGACACTTTATAAATGCCAAATTTTACTTGGAAATAAACATGATAGAGGAGTTGCAATTCAAGCCTGAAGTAGCTAAGGAACTATAAGAGAAGAATTATTTTGAAGGTAAGAAAGGAGCATCTCAAAGTTCAATTATTTCTAATTAAGAGGAAAAAAGAGGCTTTAATACAACTAACTAAATCTGTGAAAGAAAGTCCAAAGTTGCATTATGTTTTAGCTTCAAGGAGAAAAGAAGGGCAAGCCCTATTCAAAGTTAAAGAGGATGTCAAACAAGACTTACAAGATGTATTCCTTCCACTAATAAAGCTAACAATATCAAAAGTAGATGCATCACCATTATTGGGGTTTATCTGACCATCACGAGGGTCCTCAGTAGAGCATGGAGAACTTCTAATAAAAAGGATAAATAAGTTTGATCTAAATGCTTACAAGTTACTAACTAAACTTGGTATGGGTGAAAAGGCTACAACTTCATTAATAAAGAAGTTAGAACCTAAGAAAAAAGAGAACTTATCCAAAAAAATTCATAAAGTTTGGAAGGTGAGAGAAATAACTCCAAAAACTTCAAGAGAAGATTTATGGTACAATGCATTTAATCCTTTATAATTAAAATCCATAAAGGAACCTCTTAATATATCTTAGTAGGGGATGAGGGAAAACCATTGGAAGTTCCAAGAGTATCAGTGTTTGATCGACTAAAAATCACTTCAAATTGAGTTTCAATTTTTTATCATCTTAGGGCTTAAGCTAATTCCATACCTAGTAAAAATTTAGTTCATGATAGGTTTGGGGTTTCAAAAGGCAAAGGGAATATGAAAAGCAAAAAGAGTTTAGCTTTACAAATGGACTATAAGGAGGTTAAGAGCAAATTTCCTTCTCGCATGAAGCATCAAAGTCAGGGGATGGTCAAAGTTGGTGAAATTTTAACAACTAAACAACAAATAACTATGATCACTAGCTTGACCTCTTATCAACATCATGAAGAGGAAGAGAAAACCATTTTATTTTTATCAATGTAGTTGAAGTTTATAAAGAAGATTCAGTGATTGAAGAAAATGAAGAGGAAGCTCGACTGGCTTTTGAAGAGGGGAACAAGACCATAGTTGATGAATTAAAGAATATTGATTTAAAGTTTGATGATAATCCCGATATGGTGTTCTTGAGTGAAAATTTAGCTCAAGAAGAGGCTAATGAGTACAAAAACTTAATCTTACAATTTCATGATATCTTTGTATGGTTTTACAAAGAAATGCTTGGACTAGACCTTAAGGTTGTGTTTACCAATTATTGAAAAAAAGGGGGCAAAGGTGATCAAATAGATTTAGAGAAAGTTTTGGTTGGAGTTGGATTCCATAAATTGGGGCCAAAGTTAGTAAGTTAGTTTATGCTGACTTCATTGAAGAGGTCAAATATCCAACTTAGATTTTAAATATTGTTCCAGTAAGAAAGAAGAATGGACAACTTTGAATTTGTGTTAATTTTTGGAATCTCAACAATACTTGCCCAAAAGATGATTTTTCATTACTATTAATCGAGATCATGATTGATTCTACAATAGTTCATGAAAGATCATCATACCTTGATAGGTCATCTAGGTGTAATCAAATTCCTATGGTGGTAGAATGTTATAAAGCTATAGCTTTTCCAACTCCAAAGGGGATTTATTGCTATAAGGTTAAGCCTTTTAGATTGAAAAATGCAGGTGCAACATATTAATAGGTGTTAGCATATAAATAGTTATATTTGAGCATGCATAGTCAATCAATAAGTTTTAAAATTTGTAATTTTTATTATGTAATCATGCCACCGTAAGAGTACATATCGTAATTGTCGTATAAGGGTATCATTCACTAGGACTAAAGGTAGTAAAGTATTAGTTATCACTTTCATCAATTATTTAAGCAATGCAATGCCCAATTATAAGATAGTTTATTTATTCAACTAATACCATTAGCTAATTTGCATAGTATACATAATATTCAATTAACCATAAGGATGGATGAATATGAACCATAACAAAACATTCCATTAATAATCCAATTATCAACTTCAAAGCGGTATGTTAATGTAAAGTTCTTTCTGTGAAAAGAGATTTTACCAACTAGAATTGAGCTAACATCCTACTTTTGTGATTGCCAGATTAATTCCAATGATTAAGTTTGATCTCTACACTTCAAGCCTCCAAATTAATTAACCCCTATGTCTAGGCAGTTATGATTTGGTGTTCTTATGTTCATTTGGTAAAGTTAATCCTTCTTTCAAAGCTATTAACAAAATTAAATAATGTTTGTATGTTAAAAGGGCCCATTCTAATAATTAAATATAATGACAAGAAATTTCAACTTGAGAACATGAAGAACATCAAATTACTAATATAAAGAAATAATATGTTCATATACCATCCAAACCCTACTAACTATTATTAAATCATCATTAGGAGTTGAATAAATGTTCAACATAATGATAAAAAGAATTACAACCATAATAAATATTCAAAACAAAATAAAAGAACATGGAGATAAAGAGAAACCTGAATAATTCTACTACTATTGCTACTTTATCTTCTACTATTCTCGGTTCCTCCTTAACTGCTTCTTTAACATCTTGATTAAAGGCAATGACAAGGAAGGTAATATAGAAGAGAAAATTAACAATCAAATCCACATCAAATTTGTTTAGTTCTATCAATTTTCTAAAACCTTAACCTAATTCTCTAATAATGCTTGATGCCCTTGCTCCCAACATTTTGTTCTTATATTCCTTCCCCGAAACTATCTAAAAGATGTTAAATCATAGAATGAATCATAATCCTACAAAATATCATCTAATGGCTTAGAAAAAGAGAGCAAAATAAGAGGAAATATGACTTAAAGGTGTAATATTAACACAACTCATAGGAGGCTTGTAGAGTGCAAAAGGGGCTTTTCCTAGGTGTGATGTAAGGAACACTATAACAGCTTTATTTAATGACTACCTCCATAACCCAACACAAGACCTTTCCATCATGCTTTGTTCTCACTCACATGCTTCTCGAGGAAACTTCCTAGGAGGTCACCCATCCTATAATTGCTCCAAGCCAAGCATGCTTAACTGTGGAGTTCTTATAGAATGAGCATCGAAAAGGCAAGTGCACTTTATTGGTATGGATAATACCTATTTAATCACTTAAGATATTCTCAATTATACAATCCCATACTTGCACAATCTCAAAATCACTCAATTGTGTAGCCCCATCCTTACACAGTCTCATGGTCCCTCTTCTTTGAGTGTGAGATTAGTTCATTTATGTGCCCCTCTACCTAGAAGCCTACTAGGAGCCACTCTTTATCCATGCTCTCTCTAGTACCGGTGTCCACTCCTTGCTCTCGTTAGCCTGAGTAATACATGTCTATCAACTTTCGCTTAGTTCATCCCTTAACCACATCATACTAGGAGAGATCTTGGCTTTGATATGAAACTGTAACAACCTGATTTGATGACTGCCTCCATAACCCAACACGAGACCTTTCCATCATGCTTTGTCCTCACTCATATGCTTCTCGATGAAACTTCTCAAGAGGTCACCCATCCTATAATTGCTCCAAGCTAAGCATGCTTAACTATGGAGTTCTTATGAAATGAGCATCGAAAAGGTAGGTGCACCTTATTGGTATGAATAGTACCTATTTAATCATTTAAGCTATTCTTAATTGCATAATCTTGAAATCACTTAACTATACAGCCCCATCCCTACACAGTTTTAAGATCCCTTTTCTTTAAGTGTGAGATCAGTTCATACATGTGCCTCTCCACCTAAAAGCCTACCAGGAGCCGCTCATTGTCCATGCTCTCTCTAGCACCGGTGTCCACTCCTCACCCTTGTCAACCTCGGATGTCACTTACTATAACAAGTCACACCTGCTTGGTGGTGATTAATAAAAACCATATGCTTAGGAATTTGCTAATCACTCTATAACTGATCTTTAATTTTTTTTAACAAAATATATTTGAATGTTTTCTTATTTATTTTATAACCTGTGGCTTCAATATCACCCATCATTTAAACATTCATGTGGTAGATATGACATACCATCTATCAACCTTCTACTTATAAACATTATCTATCTTATTTATATAGGCCATATCATATATTTATAGCGTTCCTACTAAATTTACAAGCATAAAATATTTTACTACCTATAACTATACAATAATAGTTACGTTTGTAAAACATCCACTAGGAATACATTATATTGATAAAATGTATTCTGATGGTCATACGTGGCTCAAATGTATCCTGATTGCCCTAGTGCCTTACAAGTTCGGTTGCCTTTTTGGACTACTAGGACATGCGTTCATCAAATGACATGCATTGAGTATAAAGCTTAGTGGTACCTAATAGTAATTATGTTATAAATAAAATCCAAGTCTTATATTATAATATAATGAAAATGATAATTAAATTAATTATAGAATAAAGATAGTAATAAGTAACCATATAAAATATGGCAATAATTAAAACCATCTTGCCAATATACATTTACCATCATTACAATAATAATAATTTATATGACTAGTTTTGTAAACTATTTAGCTTTTTTTTAAGTCAATCATAATATTGATATATTAATCGGTGTAATAATGATAATATGCTTAATGCTAACAAATAAAATTTTGAATTGCATTACTCATTTCTCATAATAATGCTGTGCAGTGATAGGGAATGCAATAATGTGATGCATTCCTTTATTCTCTACCATTCCATCATTCCTCTTTGAATTCATCACTTTTCTATGATCATAGCAATCTCTATATTTATGATTGTGCATAACTTGTACCGGATATGGCTCAAATCACACTTATCAAATATCCAGCGAGGGATCAATATCACCACCTACCAATATAAGGTTTAGAGGAGAGGGATTAAAATCATAACCTGCTAGTATATGGTCTAGTGGCAAGGGATCAAAATCATAACCTACAAATATAAGGTTTAGTGGTAAGGGATAAAAATCACAAACTGCAACTCTTTTGGAGAAAGGGGTCCATATCACAACCAACCTTAGATCATAATCATTTATTATATCTTTTTGTAAGTAAGAGCACCTTAATTATTTTTCCATAATATCATGTTGATGATGAATGATGCATGACTTTATCATGTATGCAGTCAGGTAATATCGATATAGCTATAAATAATAACGTCTCAACATCCTAGTGCTTTGCAAATTAATATCAATATAAAATAAGTATAAATTCATAACATATTGCATCGCAACTTAAATTCTTAGTAAAGGTATAATTATGCATCCATAACCATTTAGAATATCAATAAATCATATAACCATCAATAATGAAATATAATTAATATACATATTAATTTACTTATGGAAACTTAAATCATCAAGCTCTTGATTTTACCTACGATTACATTTATAACATAATTATTATTAGGCACAAACCTATTTTTCTATGCCTTTATCCTTCTATAAAGTAGAAACTGTAATCTCCTTATTATCTTTACTTGTTAGTACAAGTATTTAACATATTAATCAAATATTTAAATTGATATATATATATACACATACATATATGAGGTATCCATATACATTGATCAGTTATTAGTCATCTTCATTTATACTTGATTATTCCAACTACTAAATTCTCACTTATAGTTTTTATACTACTTGTTATTGTTCATAATTCCTTAGCAAATGATTAGTTTAAATTGCTACATAAGTTTGTTACCAAATAAATATGAAGTTAGCTCAGACATAGTGATTCAATTCCTTATTTATAAATATGCTAATCTTGACATTGTATCTAATTAATTCAGTACACTCTTATAGATACATATGTATGGTAATTATTATTTTGTTATTTTCATTTACTTATCATTTATTTAACTATAATCAATCCTTAATTAATTTATCAATTACTCTCTTACATATAAGATGAGATACTCTTACAATAAAAGCTTATTATTGGTATATGTACATATTCTAACTATTTTATCTTGTTTTAATCATTTTTAGCTTCTTACACTATCATGGTATTAAGAGGAAGAGGAAGCAGGGCTATTCATTAAGTTAAATAGATGGGTGTATAATTCAGTTTATTTGTTGGTCCCATCATCCAAGAAATTAGCACTAATTACCAATACCTAAATACTAAGCATTTGGTTTATTGTATACTCTAAGAATGGGTTATTGCTAGCCACACTTATACATAATTAATTGGGCACATCACATAATTAGTTATATATGAATTGCTGACTAACAACAATCCAACTCGTCCATTTAAAGTGTTCAATTATTATGGTTTACCAGCCTTTAATTTAACTCATTCCAACCATCTTTTAATTTCCTTTTTTGTGCAAGCAGCTGTATGGATGTTGATTTACGATTCAACCTCACAATTCCCATAATAATATTAGTATTGACTCATACTAAGGCCCAAGGAGAGGTCTAAAAGTCAATGTTCATATCCCTTTTTTTGGTATTACGCTTTAAAGAACCTTACAGTCTAATAAAGTTACAGCTTATGTAAATTCATGTCTTGCACCAACTAAGAATAACAACCTCCTCTTTAAAGTTAAATGCTACTGATGTTACTAATATACATAAATTTCATGCATAATGGTTATTGTTTCCCTATTGGATCAGTTGTTTCAAAGGGGTTATTTCTATTCTTTTCTTAAACTTCAATCTCTATATAATTAGGAAAATCTAAACTTTACATTACGTAAGTCTTAATCCTAGTAGCAATTACATATTTCTCTTATAAAACTTCAACATACATATGCATAAGTTATCCATTTTTGTACATGTTATCTTTAAATTTTAACACCAAAGCTTTGATCAATAACCAAAGCTAATTTTCTCATCTTTTCTTTTTGTTTCCTTTTAAGAGATAACAAATTTACATTACAGAATCATACAACAATATAATACACATTCTTACACTTTCTCTCTCATCTTCTCTAGAGAGATGAATTAACTCTAATAGAATCCAAACCTTAAATCTATTTAAGCATAACTCTTATTAGCAATGATACAAACTTCCATTCATAAGTGATAATACACATAAACAAAAACATCATATTGTGAGCGCCAGTTTCTGCCAGGGCCCAGAGCGAGGCTTGCAAAAGTCACGGACCGGGGACCGCACTTGGAGCGAAAGTGCAGTCTTCCTAAGGGGTTCCCTTAGGGAATGATACAGACTCAAAAGAGTCACCACCGGATTGTTCCGGATTGGTCCAACCGACCCACAGCATGAGTGCTAGTTAAACCCTTCAGAGATTGGGTTTGGGTGGTGGAGATCTATTCTATGAGTTTCCAAAATCGATTTTACCATTTTAGTTGGAATTAATTGTCCTAAGCAGGCAAGCATACAAGCGTAATTATAAACACACAGCACGTCATGTGAATTGTCGTTGCAAGGTTGCATGTAGAATGTCATATAAAGCTATATGGCATTTAGATGACATGGCATATGCATGTCATGTGATATAGCGATAAAAGTAACATGGCATATGCATGTCATGTGAGTACGAATGACATATCATATGCATGATATGGCAACCTAATATGTAAGCACATATTATGGTAAATAGCATATGGCGTTATGCGTTAACATTTTGAGATTCATTTTAGCGTTGGACATATGGCATATGCAAGGCGTATGCAATGCGTATGCATGAATAACATATCATATGCATGATATGTAAAAATGATGGATGTCATGACATATGCATGTCATGGCATAATGAGTAGCATACCATATGCATGGTGTATGTGTGGCATATCATATGCATGATAT
>CANYBF010057202.1:0-11892 GCA_948192965.1 Dalechampia spathulata
CTTTATTTATGCTTTATTTATGCTTTCATTATCTGCTATATGCCTTGCTTTCTGATGCCATGAAAATCGGACCTAAGTGAACTTCAACCTAATTGCGTGTGATTGGCGCTTTTATTAAAATCGGATAAAGTGAAGATGATAATACGGAATACAAATAAAATCGAAATGCCGAACCCAATCTCTGAAGAAATTCGGGCTGCTTTCCCCAGCAGGAAGGCTCGGGTTTATACTTTCCTGGCTTGTTTAGTTACTCAATTGAGTTAACTAGATAAGCCGGGTGGTGACTCCATATCACTTACTTGACGCGATCTGTCTAGTTCCTGTAGTAACTCAGGGGTCTATGCTTTCAAGAGCAAGCACCACGGCATCTCACGCTGAACAGCGTGCAGCATTCCCGCATCCGGGATGTGCTACTCTCACACACATTTTACTGATGCTATTTGTACCTTGGCATATTGCATGTTTTTATGCTTTGGAGCTACCTAAAATGACTTGTCATGAATGTATGATATATGTATCAATTTTTCATGTTGTTGGGTTGGCAATGATGCATAGAGTTTGGGTTATATTTGAGGGGTTTGTACATGGATATGCATGGTAGCGACTAGTTTATGATTTAGTGCATGTGTTTGTGTAACTTTTGGCATATTGAGAGTTGTGTATGTCTTTTTATAATACTGTAGCAATTGGTTATATTTTCATCATAGAGTATGAGATTTATATTTTGGTTATGATTTTAGGAGTTGTTTATGATAGGGATATAAATTGTATAAGTTGGTGCACATTGCATGGTGTTTTATGATTTCATGCATAAAGCATGTGTAAGTAAGGGGCTGCCATGTGATTTTATTTAAGAAAATCTTACTTACTGATATGCCTTGATGCAAGTTAGTTATTTTGGTCATATATGCCAAATTTTATGCCATATAACATTGAGTTGTGCATGTTTGAGATGGTATGCAATTTTTATGCATGTTAAAGGCATAATTAGAGGCTTACTGCAATTGCATTTTGACTACCTTAATGTTAGATTTTTTAGGCGTGTAATATATGGTTAGAAATCTTTTAAGTTTAGTTTCCAATGATATAAAGATCATTTTGTTCTGAGGTCATTTGCTTTGTCAAACAATTCATGCAATGCAGACTATTACAATTAGGTAGAATGTTTTGTGAATGATGAAGTATTTTTCTTGAAGTGCAAACATGATTTGCTATATGAACTTGTGTTGTGTACTTGAGTGAATGATTATATACTTGAATCTAAAGGGCATAACTAGATACTTTTCATGGTATGGAAGTGATGCTTAAAGGTCTTTAATTACACATTATTACGCATGTGAATTGCAATTTAAACATAGTAAAAGTGACCAAATGAATAGTGATTTTATGAATGAACTTTTATGTGATTGTTCTTATTAAGGTGGATGTTTTGCAATATCATAAGTGCTTTAGATGAAGGATTACATTTATCATCAAGATGTGTAGATAAAGGTAAATCTATAACAGGTTTGTTCTAGTGTTCCTCGATCAATGATTGGTCTTTTAAGGAACTTTTTATGAAAATGTGAATGTGTATGACTTATTAAATGTTCATAGCACCACATTATGCATGCATATGCATCAAGTCATGCATAATCACACATTCCTACATAAGCATGACATGACATAAGAATGTAGAGGTATAAGGAAGAGATGGTTATAGAATTTGATAGAGTTTGTTAAAGATATGTACTAGGTCACATAGTTCAATTTCCTCAAGAAATCACAGAGTTGGATTCCTATATGGAATCGTAGAGTTATATGTATATAGATATGATATGTTCCTACATGAACTAGAGGTACCGATACATTAGACCTAGTATGGGATTATGAACAATTGTAGAGATAAAAAAATTGATACATGAAAAACAGAGGGAGAGTGCAAATCATCATTGCATTCTCAATAGCATATTCTATCACTTATCACATGTTCTATAAATGGAATTAATGTGTGGAATGTTACTATTGAATATATTAAAGCTATATTGTGCTTAATTGTTAATACATGATGTTAAGTGACAAGATGGCAAGTAAAGAGCATTATAAGATACATATATGGTTAACTTTGATATAACCTATTTTATGTGATAATGATTACCCTTTATATTACCTGTAATCAATTTTTCTAGCATCATTGAGATTTTTCTCAATGTTTATCATGTGATAAACACAGGCACTAATGCCATAAAGGAGCACGGGGGTTAACGATGTGAGCAACTGGTTCAGAAAATTAGTAGGACATTTTGGTAAATAACCAGGACTTCTATGATGGACTCCTACGGCCTTTATTTTTATGCAACTTTCTCCTATTTTATTTTGGTAGTAAAATGATTGTAATATAAATGTCACATGTATATATATCACGGTACCACCAAGGATTTTAGAAGTCTAATAGAAATATTTCGTATGATTTTACTAAAAAATTATTATTTTCAGCACTTTTTGCCTATGATATGAATTAATTATTTATGCATGATTATGATTCACTTTTGCATGAATGATAATGTTTTTATTAAGGTGCACATACCTTTTTGGTGCCCATTCTGTAAAATACTCTATAGTTAAATGTGCTTGGCTTTGAGTAATTTTTAGGATGGGTGACCTCCTGGGAAGTTTCACCTAGAAACAAGTGAGTGAGGATAAAACATACTGGACAGGTCTCTGTGTTTAAAAGAAAAAAATTTTTATTAGCATCCCTTGTAGGGTAATTAGTAATTAATCAAGTTAAATGTTGTTTTTAACACAATTTAGTTGCAATTGGGTTGATTGAAGTCAAATTGGATATTGATTCATGCTCTAATTGATGCTTAAAGATGTTAGAGTCTTCTAATTTTGATTTTCATGATCAATTTGATTGATTTTGCTATTAAATCAACTTAATTTTGCTTAATTCTTCAATTAAATGCCATTTTAATTGCAATTTTGAATTTGTTGACATGATTAGCCTTAATTGGATGTTGACTTGTTTTTAACTAATGCCACATATGATCTTAGAATCTTCCAATTGTGACTATGACTGATTTTACTTAAAATCGATTTATTTTCATGATGCGACTCGTGTTTATCCTTTTTTTCACCAATGTTACTGATACATTTTCTTGATTTGATCCTTAATTCATGCTTTCACATGGCATTGAATTGATTAATTGTATCCAAACATTTCTTTTGTTGCTTAGCATCATTTATTTGCATTTTTCATTCATGCATTTTGGCTCGTGCTGCCCAAGGTCATTTTACCTAGTGGAGAAGATGTTGCCATGCATCTTAGATTTTTGTATTATTGAAGATCCTTTGTAATATAATAGGCCTCTATTTTTTTAGTTTTCTCTTGTATGTATGATTTAGCCTTATATCATTGTGTATCCCCCTATCTCTTTTAATCCCTTTCTCTAGGCCATTTTTTTAATTTTTATTCATATTGCTATGCCTTATTATGCTTCTATTCTTGTTTTATCATTTGAAGTGATAATGAGAAAAGGAAATTCAGATAAATACCAAAACCTATTATAAGCAGAATGATGGAGATTGAAACAAATAACTCCCTCGATCTATAATTAAAAAAAAAGAGTTTTAAGCATTAAACAGCTTGTATCCATAAAACATCTGGCGTAACATAGAGAATAAATAAATAGGAGTTAATATCATTCCAACTACCATTCCAAAAGTAATTACTTATGATATATGCTATACCATATCACACCTATGCCATGTCATCTCTTACATGTAATGCTTATGCTATATCATCTCTTACATGTTATGCTTAAGCAATGTCATGCTTATGATATATTATCTTTTACATGTCATGCTTATGCCATATCATCTTTTACATGTCATGCTTATGCCATGCCATCTTTTACATGTCATGCTTATGCCATGTCATCTTTTACATATGATGCTTATGTCATGTCATGCTTATGCTATGTCATCTCTCACATGTCATTCTTATGCCATGTCATCTCTCATATGTAATGCTTATATCATGTCATCTTTCACATATCATGCTTATGCTATGTCATCTTCCATGTCATGACTATGCCATGTCATTTCACATGTCATGCTTATGCCATATATTTTCATATATCATACTTATGCCATGTCATTTCATATGTCATGCTTATGTTATGCTATCATCTCACATGTCATGCATATATTATGTTTTATCCATTATGATTTCCATATCATATTTTCCATGTTATCATTTTCCATGATTGCTACCATGCTACATTGCATTATGTGCTTATTTAATGCATATGGATGCTTATCTGTATAGGATAATTAATTTGACTAAAATGGTAAAATCAAATTTGGAAACTTTGATGAAATAGATCTTCACCACTGAAACCCATCTCTGAAGGGTTTGACTTAGCACTCATGCTATGGGTTGGTTGAACCAAATCTAGAACCATCTGGCAGCGACTCCATCTTCTGACTCTTTTGAGTTAGTTTTATTCCTCAAGGTAGCCCCTTAAGAAGACTGTACTTTCACTCCAAGTAGGCCTCGGTACCATCTATTATAAGCCTTGCGCTAAGTCAAGATGAAAGCCTCACCTACATCAAGGTTAGGAAAAGTGAACACCTTATCAGTTCTTCTCATATTATGAACATGAGAAGACATCTTAATAAAACCAAATCCCTTCTATGGTTCAGTAGACTTTGATACTGGCTTAGGAGTCTTAGCTAACTCACCCTTCATCTATTTTTATAACCATATCAATTTAAACTCTTCAAATTTCTAATTTCCTATTGATTCATCTTAAAATTACCATACCATATGTTGATGTGATAAATTTTGAACCCATTGTTAGGCTAAAACCTAATAACTAGTAGAATAATAGTTTCACTATTGATAAGAGAGAAGGAGCTAAGAATCAGGGATTCTAGCAACCTTGCCTAGATCATATGAGTACAATTGTTTTTATGGTAGTTTAGCAATAAGGTAATTTTGATGGAGGATTTGGATTTCTTGAGATCTTGAAGCTTACCCAAATCAATAAGATCTTGAATGACCTACCTAAAAGAGCAATAATCATTTATATTATGGTTTTGATGTTGATGGTTTTGATGTCTATTATAGCTGGAGATGATGTTTGGAAGTTTGACTTTAGAGGTTTGATGAGCTACATTTTAAGAAGATCTCCGAAAACCTTAGAAATTGATATTCTAAAATTTGACAATCTCTAGGATTGGTTAGTATTTTGGAGAATTTGAGATGATGATTGTAAGGCATCTATATAAAGATATTTCTATTATGTTTGAGTTAGATGGTAGTTTTAGCCTTGGTAAATGAAGGCTCCTTTTTCTTTCCCCTTAATGTGCTTGATCATCTAGCTAACTGAGTAGATATCTTCAAAAGTATGGAAGGTTTGATTCTTCAGCTTATCTTGGTAGAGTGGTAATGGCCCTATAATAAGCTTGTTGATCATGTATGATTTTGAAGGCTTCTGTCTGATAAGAGTTGCCTTATCCATCAACCATTCAAAGTAGTCTATGAAGGATTCATTATGTTTTTACTTGACCATATCTATATCAACTAAAGTGATCAAAATAAGATTTGAACTTATACTACGTACAAAAGGTTATGCAAAGACGCTTCCATTTGATCATGGTTTCCTCATTCATATTATGATACTAGACCAATGTTGGTCCCTCTAATGAAATGAAGCTTAGTTGAATTATTAACTTGTTTGATCGATCAATAATGCTCATCATCATGGTGTAGGTCTTTAGTTGGTTCTTTAGATCTCTAACCTTACTATACTTAGGAATATCCAAGAGCTTGAACTTAGTAGGCAAACCCCTTGATAACTCTAATGGAGAACTCATCAAAGTCTAAATCAGACCTATGCCTTTGGTTTTCATGATGAATTGTAGCTATTCAATCTTTTATTCAAAATAAAAGTGTTAAACTTGTAGACATCATGCATTTGGATAGGAGTGTCATCATCCATCTTTATATTATAGAAGTTAATTATCTTCCCTTTATACTTGACTAGAGTTGGCTAAGTTATGAAGTCCCCAAGGCTAAGGACTTCTCGAATCTACTATTATAAGAGGGATTTGAAGTTGTTGAATAGCATTCTCTCATGGATTGATCAATCATAGCTTGTACTATAGTAAGTGAAGTTTCATCAAGAACCGAGCAAGCTCTTTAAGAAGCTGATGCAGCATCCTTACCAGCTTATAGGTCTATAATATTTCTGTACATGATAGATAAGGTTAGCATGGATACATATGTATGCATTTCCTTTTAATGCACATGATATGTCATATAGGATGCATGCATGGCCTATGCTAGGAAACATATGATGTTATGGCTACAATAGGAAGGGGTTAGCATAAATTACATGAGTATGCATTTGTGTATGTTTGGTAGAAAACATGAAAAGGTTAGTGAACACATAGTATATAGCAGCATTGTATACAAATGTTCAATATCTAAATTATCCTTGATCACAGTATTAATAATAATGGGCGTTATTAATGTAAATAGGTCAACATATATTATACTTCTTTTTAGAGGGTGATTCTTACTTACTATGACATGAGATGCCTAAAGTAAACATGTGGGTAAACAATATAATACTATTCATTAGAGATCTTGCCAATGAGATTTGATATGGAGATTAATTTATCTATATCTATGAAATATATCTCACTCATATTAGTAGTTTAAGTATTCTTATACTTCAGCTATTAATGTTATGTTAACTATAAATTTCTATGCTTAAACTCATATACTTTATTCCTTCATTAGAGATATTCATAACTTAGAGGTTAGGTATGGTATGAAGTAGTTGAGAAATAATCCTTAATCATAGTATTAATAATAATGGACAGTATTAATGTAGATAGATTAACACATATTATACTTAGAGGGTGATTCTTATTTACTATGACATTATATGCTTACAGTAAACATATGGATGAATAATGTTGTACTAATTCATTAAAGATCTTGCTAATTAGATTTCATAAAATAATAATTGATATATGTCTATGAAATATATCTCACTGATATTAGTAGTTCAAGTATCCATACATTTGAGATATCAATGTTATCTTAACTATAATTTGCTATGCTTTTACTTTTATGCTCTATTCCTTCATAGAAGGTGTTCATAGCTTAAAGTTAGGTATGGTGTGAAGTAATTAAAGATATTTGTATTTCAAAAAGGGATTCATCATCTTAAATTAATTATAATGGTTTTAACTTAATGATTCATGTAGTATTCTTTATTCAAGAATCTTTAGCTATAGTAAAATGCCAAATGGTGAATGTTATTCATAAAATCATTTTAGGAATAAAGATTATCACAGTTTAGGGCATGATCAATTATATTTGATTATGCATTAACTTGACATTAATCCATACTCAAACCTAAACGAGATAGTGGATGGTGAAAGGAGTTTATTACATAGTATTTGATATGGAAGGGTAGCATTTGGCTAATCATGATGTGTGACTAGACATAACTCTTCATTTACATGTGATATTATTAAATGAGACTTCATAATATTTCAATATGTTCAACCTAACATCAAACGAGATAGGCAGTCTAGCGCACTCCAGCCCTGTGATCCCAACAAAGATCCCTGAGGTAATAGCAATCTCCCCTACTAGCAGATGGAAGATATGAGTAGAGTCCATCCATCGCTCGACCATAGCAGTGATGATGAATTTGTTACACCTCTTATCCACACCCATGAAGCAAGAGATGGTTATGAGATAATAGTACTCTCATGGCAGCTAAGAGTACCACTCATAGACTCCTCGAATACTGCCAGCTCCGACGATTGTCCTCTCTCTATAGATTACAAAATTTAGGTCAACTTTCAAACTAAAATTATAGACTGTAGACTATATTTAAGGGTCTAAAGTTCCTTTTTTAACCCTACAAAGCACTTATTCATACTTATGAATGATAAAATCCCTTAATTCCCAATGGAATCACCAAAAAACACCTATTTTAGCCCAATTCTTTTCACTATATATGCAACACATAGCCTATGTGTGCTACATATAGACTATATGCAGCGCATATAGTGATGCCCATTTTGAAAATGCCAATTTTCTTTGAAATGTTTTGATAAACACATACAAACCTAAGCCTAACATAAGCCTAGCACATAATCTAACCAAACACTAGCCTAAACATACCAAAAATGCATTAAAACCTAACTTTCAAAAAACTAAAAGACTGAACCAAAACACGAGAAACTTACCTTCTCGGGAGGAGCTTGGGACCTATGCGAGTCCATGGAAAATGTTTTAGAAATTAGTTCATCGTAAGAAGCACCATAGTAGGGATCTTAAGTTGAATGGTTGTTTAAAGTGTTGCTCGAGATCAATTCTGGGTCTCAAGGTGTCAATAACATCTTAATTCCGGCCATTTTTGAAGAAATGATAGATTTAGGGTGTTGGAGTTAAGAGAAACTTAGTTTTAGATGTGGAGACAAAGTGATTTTTGAAATGGAGGCTTTGGATTTTGTTATTTCTACATGATGTTCATGGCATGTAGTGACATGTGCTCCACACATAGTAAATTTTGCTCACATGCGTCAGCCTCTAGAGTGCTCTGCTAACATGCGTTAAGTATCCATAAAAATGCACTCATGAAATTAGGCTTCTCATAAAAATTTCAAAATTTTTGGAGATCATTTTCCCCAGGGAGTCTAATTTTCATAATCCGTAACATTTGAAAAACCTAAAAAATCAATTAGAATGCAACAAACTGATACTTAAAAATTCAAGTATTTTCTCTAGACCACTTCAATTTTAATTTCACTAAAAAATTGCTTATGTCTAACATAAATAGTAAATTGATCCAATAAATGATTAGTTTTAATCAAACCATTAACTATTGGTCAAACCGTTGACCAAACAGTGTCGTATTCCAATAGTGGGTCCTAAATGCAAGAATTTGACTCTTAAACCCTGGCAGCAGGCATCTGAACTCATATTTCAAGTGATTTTTAAGCCTCGCAGCAAAGCCATCGGTCCTGTAATTGACATGATCAGCATTAATCATCTCGCCTGAGCACTAGGCTCCCAATGGTAGAATGGGCTTACAAGCCTTAACAATGAGCACTTTGATCAGTATTGATCATCTCACCCGAGCATCGGGCTCCCAGTGGTAGATTTGGGTTACAAGTTTTAGCATGAACACTCTAATCAACATTGATCATCTCGCCTAAGCATCGGGCTTCCATGTTAATGTATGCTCTAGAGCATCATGTTTTATTGTAATTTAATATTGAATAATTTATCAATAAAGGTATTATTCATTATTCAGTTTGCTTAAAAGGTTATTAACTAAATAATGAATTCCAAGATATTGGAACAGTACAAAGGAATTTATAAAGAGTTTATGAAATGAGATTCTTATTGTATGTAAATGTTCAATATCTAAATTATCCCTAATCAATGTATTAATAAGAATGGATATTATTAATGTAGTTAAGATCAGCACATGTTATACTTCCTTGTAGGATGATTATCGTTCATCATAACAAGAGTTGTCTAAAGTGAACATGTGGATGAGCAGTTTGGGACTGACTCATTAGAGACCTTGCTAATGAGATTTCATATGGATGATTAATCTATGTCTATGAAGTATATCTCACTCATATCAGTAGTTCAAGTATCCTTAAGACTTGAGATAACAAGGTTATTTTAATTATGGATCACTATATTTTGACTCTCATGTTTTATTCCTCCATGAGAGGAGTTCATAACTTGGAGGTTGGATATAGTGTGAAGTAGTTGAAGGTATTTATTAATCAATAAAGGATTCACCACCCCAAATTAAATATAGGGGTTTTATCTTATTGATTCATATAATATTCATTATTCAGGAATCTCTGGCCAGAGTAGAATGTCTATTGATGAATAAGTTTTATAAGGGCATTTTGGGAATAAATATTATGGTACATGAAACATCAAATTTAGGGCATGATCTAACACATATGATTATGTATTGAGTTGACATTAATCCATACTCAAACCTAAATGAGATAGTGGATGGTGAAAGGAGTTTATTGCATGGAAACTGATGTGGAAGGGTTATAGTCTAACTAATTACCTTTTGGCATTTGGGTAGTCATGATGCGTGAATAGACACCGCTCATGATTTACATATGATGCCTGAAGTATGTGATATGTACATGCATAGAACTTAAGTAACCTAAACCTAATTAAGGTTATGGTATTATATTTTGGTGAAAATAAAAAGAAAGATAAAAGCATATTTCAATTACCTCCATCTGATTCCAAGGCATTTGAAGCATAAGAACAAAGAAAACTATTTGGTTTTTGAAAGAAGATCAACAAGCAAAATTGATTTTCTTCTTAACCTTTCATCCATTCTTATTGTTTTGTTTTACTAGTCTCAAAAATAAAACAAGTAATTTTGATTACTAATCATTCTTGTTACTTGTATGGATAGTTTGGAGAACCTCTACGTTAGGGATTGAAAAGTTTGCTATAACTTTTTAGAAGAACAAGAAAGAAGGAGATCTACTTAGAAGTGAGTTTTTCAATCTCTTCTTTGATGATCTTCTATGTGTTTGATGTATTTTATGAATAGAATTGGCAGATATGTTGAAATCACATGTTTTAAAAGTTTTAAATTATATCTTCCATTGTGAAACATGTTTTCATAAACCAACATCCCAGTGGCAAAATTGGGTTGCAAGCCTCAGCATGAATCATCTGATCAAGCATCCATCATCTCACCTGAGCATCAAGCTCCCAACAAATTTTCCTCAGTAAAGTTATAAGTATTAGCCTGCATACCGGGCTCCTAATGCCAGAATTGGAACATCAATCCTGACATCCTCAATGGATCATATTTCCTTCCCTAGTGAAGTTGAAAGCCTTGGCATAAGCACCTAATGGATCACTTTCACATCCCCAGTAGATCCTAATTTCCCCCATGGAGCTGTAAGCCATAGCACGAGCATTTTGCAAACCTCAGCACGAGCATTTTGAAATCATGTAATTTTCCTTCCTTTTAGGTGAAAAGTCATATTATGATTAGGTCTCATGTTAATGACTTTTACTTGTGTCATCTTAAAATGGTCCTAATCAAGAGGTCAATTGTTGACCTTGACTTTTAACCCATGCCCTGCAATTTTGTGTTTGCATCGATTCAACTTAGTACAAGTCCTTAATGTTGACTTTAATCTGCATACATACCTTTGAGCCTCCCCTAAATGTTCTGGACATGTAAAGCACGTTACATTTTGCTTATGGAAGGTAGAGCACATGTTGGTTTGTTTAGTGATTAAGAGTGGAAGAAATTTAAAATTTTCATTTTAAAACAACAAACCAAAAGAAGATCTTTGCATCCAAACACAGAAAAACAAGTTTAGAGATAAGATGTGGCATATTGGATAGTAACTCTTACTTTCAATGTAGATGTCCTTCATTCTTTATCTCTAAAGTGTTTATGGTTGTAGCAAACCAAAAACCAATAAGATAGGTAGCCTCCAACAGTATCCACACGAAACAAGGATGTCCAAGCAAGCAACCAATTGCTTCTATCTCCTTTCCTGTGAACTAGCAAAGAAAAAGAAGAAAAATCTTATGGAATTTTCGTCTTCCTCACAATTACTCTTGTGAATGCCAAATTCTCCTTCTGTAAAAGAGTGTATTTTCGGCCAAAGGAAGAAGAATGGTGTGGCTTGACCTAATTTTGGTTATAACAACATATTTATACTCCAAAATTAGGTTAAGCTGAAACCTTTTCAGCTTAAGTCAGGCCTAGGCCCGTCTGTGACTAATATGGCCTGTGACTGTCACTTGCCATATCATAGCCCAACCCAATAGCCTAACTTAAACCTTATGGACTT